>JAWNLJ010000392.1:0-45247 GCA_035042365.1 Drosophila dives
GTGTTTTTGTTTACTCTTTAGTGCCCAATTGGGTACAAAGTTTTTAAGTGATATTGGCCAAAATTTTAGAATATATTAGCTGCTGGGCACAGGGTATATCGAGCTTAAGCCCACTCGACTGCAGCAGGTTTGCTTGTTTTTGATTTATTTATTTAATTGAACTCTTGAAGTGTATATATCAGCAAATTCTCATCCTCCTCGGCCAATTGACGGACTTTCTGGTCTACCCTTGTCTTCCTGGCCAAACTCATCTCATTATCATAGCCCTCAGGCACAAGATTGGCACATTCCTCTTTGCGCTCATTTATTACAGCAACAGCCGCTGGATCATCGAATAATGTCTTCCTGATGGAAAGTGCGTCATTGGGTAACTCGCTCAATATTTTATCCAATATAAACTGATCGATATCTGTATTATTTGATTTAATTTCGTGTTTTTTCTTGAACCAATCCTTGAAGTCGTTGTACATGTATTGACCAACCGAAGCTGATGGTTGTTCGAGATAATCTTCGATTTGAGTCCAGAAGTCATTGCCGTCGCTTACCGACTCGTCCATTTGCTCCATTCTCTTAAATTGTTTTCTGTTATTCAAAAATGAATTTATTTCTAACACATTGTAAATAATTAATGAAAAATGTTGACCGGTGCCGGCAATTTTCTGTTGAATATTGTGGAAATAGTGTTTGTTAAATAGGCAGTGCAGAGTCGATGCCTGAGCTCTACAACATCATATTGAAAATATATACATTCGAGTCAATATAACCATATCTGCTCCTCTGTTGATTTGCAAACGTTTTTTCAGCTTGGAACTTTGAAATTGTTCGCTTCTCATATTAAATTTAAGTTAAGTGGAAGTCTGTCGGCCTGATATATTAAAATATCCATATAAGGTAACCATCTTATACACTATTTCGTCAACAACTTCTCTCAAAAAGCGTTAACAATCATTTTTCTTAAAGATAGAAACCCGGTTTGTAGATCAGCTGTTCATCAAAACTTTACCAATTTAATGTTCATATTATACCCCACAAAAATACCTGATAACGACTTGGGTAATTCTGGGTATTTCCTAGAAAACATCTCTTGACTCGGTTGTTCCTATTTTTGAAGGAGCTGTTTTAAGTACACAACTGCTTGCTGTTTTATAGAAAGTATAGAATTGTTTCCCAGCATAATATTTATAAATATTATTTAAAAAAATATAATAATAATAAAAATATCAACTGTATTATATATTAGGAGATATATTTGAGAGTGTAGTGGTTTTAAGATCTTTTATAATAAGTGTAATAATAATATGTAACTCATAATTATAAAAAAATTGCTCTGCGACCAATTAGATCTTTTGTGCTCCATGAAAAAAGAAATAGAAATAATACCACCATAAAACCTGAAATAAATCAAAACACAATGACGACCACCTATTTCTATTGAACCTGAAAAATCAAATAATAATACAAACACAAATTACAATAAAAAAAAATATATATATATATATATATGTGTTCAAAAGTATCGCGCATTTTGTGTTTTTTCAAAAATTATTTATTTATTCATGAATATCTATTTTGTCCCCTTCAAAGTAATCCCCACGAGATATTATACACTTGTGCCAACAGTTTTTCCAATCTTCGAAGCCCTTCAAAAAATCATTTTTTTTTATCTTGTTCAGCTCCTTCTTCGATGCCGTCTTTATCTCGTCAAGCGTAGCGTAACGTCGTCCTTTCATGGGCCTCTTCAGTTTAGGGAACAAGAAAAAGTCACAGGGGGCCAGATCTGGGGAATAGGGTGGCTGCGGCATCATTAGTGTGTTGTTTTTGGCCAAAAAGTCGCGCACAAGCAACGATGTGTGAGCAGGGGCGTTATCGAGGTGCAACAGCCAATTTTTGTTCTTCCACAAATCCGGGCGTTTCTGGCGGATTGCTTCGAGCAAATTGCGCATAACTTGCAGGTAATCCTTATTGACCGTTCTACCCTGTGGCAAGAACTTATGATGCACCACGCCCCTGCAATCGAAGAAAACTGTCAGCAAAACTTTCACATTCGACCGAACTTAGCGCGCTTTTTTCGGTCTTGGTTCGTGCGGCATTGAGATGATTGAGCTTTGGTTTCCACGTCGTAACCATAAACCCACGATTCGTCACCAGTTATGACCCTATGGAGCAAATTTGGGTCGTCGCGGACAGAGTCCAACATCTTATTAGCAATGCTCATGCGATGCTGTTTTTGGTCGCAATTGAGCAATTTTGGTACGAAGCCAATCGATATGTCTAGGTCCTCAGCAACTTCTCTAACGGTGATTCGACGATTGGCCAATACCATTTTCTCCACTTCATTAATTTTTTCGTCTGTTGTTGAAGTGCTCGGG
This sequence comes from Drosophila dives, assembly GCA_035042365.1. Taxonomy (NCBI): domain Eukaryota; kingdom Metazoa; phylum Arthropoda; class Insecta; order Diptera; family Drosophilidae; genus Drosophila; species Drosophila dives. Next base: position 2,370 of record JAWNLJ010000392.1, read on the forward strand.
CGTCCGGCACGCTCTTCGTTGTTCACATCTTCTCGGCCTTCTGAGAACATTTTGTACCACCGATAAACGTTGCTTCGGTGCAAGGTAGCTTCTCCGTATGCCACAGTCAACATTCGGAATGCATCCGGGCACTTAATTTCGTTTTTCACACAAAATTTGATACAGGTTCTTTGATCCATTTTTTTGAATAGGTAAAAATCGAAGACGATCAAAAACACGTGCAAGCAAAGCAGCTGTCAACAATTAAGTGAACATTCAAAATGGCCGAGCTTGTCGGCATAAGTGAGAGACATGAGTACCAACATAACGCCACAAAAAAATGAAATTCGAATATACGTAACCCGCGAAATTCGCTATACTTTTTGCACACAACTCGTATACAACACAAAACAAATCTCAAAAATAAGAAACAAAACCATAAATACAAATAAAAGTAAAACGACCATTGTCTCCAAAAAACTGCAATACAAGAGGAAAATATTATACTTACCTGATCCATTGGCGCACCCATGGCGAGATTCTGGTGTATCCAACGAAGGAGATGATAGCTATCTGCAAGTACCTGAAAAACTTAATTACCTGTGGGATCGGCGCCCCCATAGAACTGACTCCAGCATTCCCAGTAAGGCGAGATGTCCATTGCCTTCAATTTCCTGCAAAGAAATACTTACCCAGTCCATCGGCGAGCATCCAGGATGTGCCTTCCAGACACTGAAGCGAGCCTGATCTTCGTCCAAACGTGTGCTGAAATAAAATATAAAATTATTATGTCCACTAATTGTTAAATGTTATCAAAAATTTAGTGTGACCAGTTTGCACACTTCTCAAATCAATCATGGTGTTGTCAGATAATAAATACTTTTATTGGTAACCATGATTGCCAGATTGACAAATTGTGATAATGGTAACCAAGGCGTTGCCAGATTGTTAAAATGTGATGTACGAGTAAGTACAAAATGTTTATTTTTAAAAGGCTGCTTATGTTTAATTACCTAATGTATAAAATACAATAAGTTATTGTTTTTATTGTTGTAATTATAAATATGTTGTAAAAGTTGATAATAGGTAATAGGACGATTTAAATAAAGCAGCCATCGGGGTAAAACCTGATGAGCAATTGTTGTAAAAAAGGCTAATGCCCGAAATATCGTTGAATTTAATTCTGTTTGTCTCTTTTTATTTGTTTTTTTTAATATTTTTATTTGGTTTTTGTTTGTTGTTTTGGCTGTTTTTTTTTTTGGCATAGGTGTGACATTGATATAAATGCTGAGTTAAATGTTGGGTCGTTCGCCTGTGGCTATCTTTTGGTTTTCGCAAATGAGAAAATCAGCGGTTATTGTTTGGCACCATGTAAGAAAGAGAGGGAGATCTGCTGCTAAGCGATTACCGATTATCAATTACCGATTGGCATAAGGCAAATGCATATAATTGGTTTAATTCAGCCAAATTGCCGGATCATTTCTCGAGCACATTACAGCAACACTTTTCCATTGGACCCACCAACAACCACAACAACAGCAACAACCACAAGCAAGCACATACAAACGTACACACACACAAAATCACCCACAACTATTTTTTTTACGCTTTTTACGGTTTCACGTGCTTGGGTCGTCATCGTCATTACCCTACTATTGCCTACCACTCAGCCCAGTCCCCACCCCTTACAGACACTCACACATAAAACATCAACACTCGACAAACAAAATCAGAGCACAACGTTTGCCAGCCACACCACTTTATGGTCTCTCTGTCTCTACCTCTCTCTTTAGCCGGCGTTCGCTCAGCTGTGGCTCTCTCACTACACATTGCCACGAGAGCGTTGACATTTTTTACATTTTGCTTAGTTGTTGTTGTTATTTTTATTATACAAAGGGTTGTTGGTGAGTGAAATAACGGACAAGGTTGTAAGCATGTGGCGTCGCTCAGCGCTGACGTCGACGTCGACTTCGTGCGTATACTCTGCGTATAAATAAATATATGTTTGTGTGTGACCGTTTATGTCGAGCTTTTTGCTAGAGTTGTTTTGGATGTTTTTTTTATTGTCACTTGTGTGTGCTGCCATTTAGCGTATTTAATTTAATAATTAAGTCGCTGATGGCACTTGTATGCTCTTTAACGCTAATACATACAAACATACAAGGATTGTTGTGCTGGCAAATAGTAAGTGCAGCTCTGTAAAAGAAGGCTAAGCAAAAGGATTTTAAATAAACTCAAACTCAAAAATGCTGACTGAAGCAGCAAGCCATGACAAGTACAAACACACATTTGTATACTGTATTTGTGCAGTCTGTAACCAAACTAAATACAAGCAAGTTGTCAAAAAAAAAAAATTAAATTTGTAATATCTTTTGAGAAAAATAATATTGGAATTTTTTATTTTCATTCGAGAAACAAAATCTTATTCCAAAGGGTTTTTTTAATTGCAAACACACAAAATGAATATGGATGAGGAGAAAATCAGTGAGGCCATCGAGAAAGAACTGACGGTGCCCCCAAACAAGGCAGCCACAAAGGTTAATAAATTAAATTTTCATCGACAAGCTGGTTGTGCTCTCTTGGTAAGACCAAATAAATGAATCAACTACAGTTAAACTTTTTAGATATTCATAAAACTAATATTTTAGTTTATTATTTATATATAATATAATATATAATTTTTCTATTATGAATCTATTAATTTCCTATTTCAGTTTTGAGATCAATTTTTGTATAAGGTGAAAGCAAGTAAAGCGACTCCAACTGGTTCTCTGTTGCCCTGCAGCAGATGGACAGAGACAGTGCACGGCAAATAGCACATGACACAAATGGGTGGAAAATGGAGAAGCCGCCCCATAAACAAACGCAAGCCGCCAACCTCTGGAACAGTCAATAACAAAATAAAATTGGGAAGCACTTGACGATGAAGCTTATCAGAGGGTACAGCGTCAACAGCAGCAGCAGCTGCAGACCATTTTAGTGGCAGTCCCCGGATACTCCAATTTTTGTTGCACCCACTTCACTAGGGCCGGCGGCTCACATCGTTGTCCCTTCGATGTACGCTCTGGCATATGCCTTGGCTCCGCTGCATCAACCTCAATGAGCGTGGGCAACAGTTTCCGCTGCTTCATAGACTTGGGCTGTTGTGGCGATCTGGTATTGTTGGATTTATTTGCTGACAGCGATGGCTTGGGCACAAAGCTGCCTCCAAATCCTACAGCCGATTTACGCTGCACTGCCTTCCGATCGGCTTCCGAGCTTATGTTGCTCTTGTGTTGCTTCTTCTGTTGGGCTGTTGTTGGAGCCTGGGTGCACTCCCTCCGCCAGTGTCTTCTTTTCCATATTTTTCTACTGTTCAAATTATTTAAAATTTCAAATTAATTATTTTCAACGTTTTCCTATCTGTCCGTCTGTGCTTTACTTTTTGTTCGACTGAATTTGAATTTTAAATCGCTGCCTCATTTTTCTCGGCTGTTTTTGTTGCTCAACATTCAGAGAGGTTCTTGCCAACTCGATGACAACCGATTACCCAGATGAACATAAACATCAATAGTCTGTTTTAACTTTAATTCATTGAATGTATTTCGGGCAATTCATCAATAAGAGACGCACTTCGTCAAACGTTCTTATTTCTCTGAATAAACCGCATTGGAGGGTGGGGGTTTACTGGTGGGTTACTGGGAGTTGGGTAACAATTTGATTGCTCTATGCTGCCATAAATTATGATTTGATGTGCGAAATATATATTGTTGCAGCTGGCTCAAGGTCAGGGACAATGTGCAAAACTTTTAACAAAAAGATTCCATTTATTTTTTCTTTTACTTTTTGTTCTTTTTGCTATTTTTCTTTGTGTATGTGCTTTGTGCTGGACTTCTTGCCACGTTGTTATGGCAGCCACATCGTAAATTGTAAATGCCATAGGAGAGGGGAGCTGTTGAAGCGTCTAAGTCAGCAGCGAATGCTGTGCGTTGTTGCATTATTAAGTTAGCTGCAACACAGAGAGCAGCATGCTGCATGCTTGACCAGGGAAGGTAACTCTTTGTCAGGCTTGTGGGCCAAACTAAAAGCAGCCAACCAAAACCAAAATGACCATCAAAACCAGCTGAGGGACAGTGACATCACCAGCACCACACCAGACCAGGTCTAAGTGTTCTCTTATTAAGGCTCTCTGGAACGGCAGCTCCTGCGGTGGCTATAGTTATGTCAATGACTATGGCTCCGGCTCCAGCTCTGGCTATGGATCTGACTCTGGCTCTACGACTAGGGGTAAAAGCAATCACTATAATAAGCATAAATAAAAAGCCCAAAAAATTACACGACCATAAAAAAGGGCAAATGGCAATGGCAAAAGGCTAGGCGACCGCTGTGTCGCAGCCTAAAGCGAGAGAACACGGATGGTGGCAAAAATCATACAAAATGGCACCGCAAGGCAACCCACGAAATGTTGAAAGCTAAGCTGTGAAATTTGCACGTCTGTTTAACAACCAGATACCCATTAAAAATCCTTTACAATTTCACATAGGGTATTTTCAGCCACTTACAAAGTGAAAAATTGATATAATTTCTGTCTAAAAAAAACCCTAGAAACGAATATATCATTAAGACTGATTCAGTTTAAAATAGAGGGAAAACACGTAGACTAAGTATACCCATTGAGGGGCATTTATTGTGTACAGGGTAAATGCAACACGAGAATGGAAGCACAAGTAAGTTTTGTAGTGGCTTGCACAACCGCGGAACTACATAGTAAAAACTTATTTAATTTGTGATTTATATGAATAAAATTTTCTAGTAAATTACCTGAAATTATTCATTTGGTAGCTTGCTTACGGGCGGATCGACAACAACAACAACAACAACAGCATCAACAGACGACAACAGCAAAACAAACCAAAGAAAAATGGCACTGGTGAACAAAGGGGAGCTGGGTAGCCAGTAGGCTAGTAGGGAATTGGTTAGGCTGGTGGATGGCAGACCAGTCAAAAGGATGGGATAGAAGTCGTCAGTTGGACTGGTCTTTGAATTTTTTTTAGGACAGACGACAGACGATGGCGACGATGGCGACGATGGCGACGATGACGTCGCTTGTTTCCCCCATGCCCAAATCCCCGCTGTTTAAGTTGGATAGCCGAAAGTTCACGTTTTTGATTTACTTACAAACTCAAACTCAACACACACACACACACAGACAAAGTGGCAGGCGCAACTTTGCGCATATAAATTGGGCAATTCGAATTTGGAAGTTGTGCCAGAAGCAGAGAGAGTTGCCTGTGCCGTAAAGCAGATGACTGCTTTATAAGTATCGCTTAAATTTGGCCATGAAAATTAATCTGTACCTGAAAAACAAGGCCACTTAGTAACTTATTGCAACAATTTCTAGTAATAAGTTGACCTTTTAAATACCCAGTACAGAAAATAATGCCTATGATTACCTCTTAACTGCGATTACAGTTAAATTTACAAAGTATAAAATTATTAATTATTGCTTTTTAACTCTGTGGTCCATGCTCAACCATGAATGCAAATATTATATATATATATAGTGACATATTCACTATACTCACTGCGACAACGCCTTATGCAACTCATAAGCCAATGATGAAATTCAAATAATAAGATGAGACGCAATTACTGCATATTCTAGCATAAGCAAACGTACGGTATCATAAGCCAATGATGAATTTCAAATAATAAAATAAGACGCAATTACTGCATATTCTAGCATAAGCAAACGTACGGTATCATAAGCCAATGATAAAAATCAAATAATAAAATAAGACGCAATTACTGCATATTCTAGCATAAGCAAAAGTACGGTAAAACAAAATGCTTTGATAAGCCAATGATGAAATTCAATAATAAAATAAGACGCAAATGCGAGCTTTCATTATCGAGTAAACTAGTAGCATAAGTCAGAGTTATTTTGTACACCAAACTGAACAGACGTGTTTTGATGAATAAAGAATTTTATTTTTTAAATCAAATACCGTAATCAGATATTTAATTGGCGCAGCCGGTAGGATAATAGTGAAATATCGTGAAACGTCGTATACCTTTCAGGACAACGTACTAGTGTTCCACGAAACTGTTCAACTATTATCCGCATAAGGACCCCGTGATCCTTGTAAATTTAAAAAATTAAAAAAGTAAACATAAATACGCGAAGCAGAAGAGGAATTTTCTTCTTGTGTACAGAAGAATCTTCAAACAAATTACAAAGAAACTAAGCAAAAGTGAAAGAAACATATTTATAAAAAAAAAACAAAACAACACACAACACACACCTAATAAAAAAAAAATCAACAACCAAAACGATGTCGGACTCAATAAACCAGGCACTCGGGCAAATCCGCCAAGTACCAACCTTCGGGGGAGAAACGGACGAATTGGGAGGCTTCATCGGACGGATTGATCTCATCATGGAACTCTACCCAACCAATGATGCACGCCAAAAACTTATACTGTACAGCGCAATCCAGATGCAACTACATGGCGACGCAATGAAAACATCACTAAGGCACTTACCAGGAGACTGGGCAACACTACGGAGCATATTAATTTCCACTTACAAAACACAAACATCATGTGAAGAACTATTAAGGAGAGTCTACAACACATATTTCGGAGGAAGTATCCGTAAGTTTCTCGAAGAACTCGAGCAGAAATCCTTTGTAATATTGAATAAGTTAGCAATAGAGAACAATGACGACAATAAAACACTGTACACCAAGGCATTAAATAATACCGTAAGAGACGTAATACATAAAAAATTACCAGACAGACTATACATGCAGTTAGCGAGATACGATATATCAACAACAGAAAAATTAAAAGCAGTAGCTCAAGAACTGGGTCTATATGAAGACCGAGTATCAGAAAAACCAAAACCTACAAACAATACATATTACAATAAAGGTAATAATTAATATTACCCAAAAACACAACAAATATACAACCAAAATTATAATCAGAATTATAGGAACCAACAAAAATATAACACAAATTACAAAAAGCAAAATATTCAAAACGAACCAACAGTTAATAGACAATTGTACAATGAATATCAAAATGAATTAAATGAAGGCAGGATGCAAAACCCTATCAATTATCAATCAAATAATAATAATAGACCACCTAGCCAACCAACGAAAAGACAAAGACCGAGTGACAGTGGACAATCGAAAATGGAATGGAATGAAAATTTTCATCTACCAGCCTCGGAAATAAACACAGAATCCCATTCATAAGAATAGTTATGAATAATCAAAATTTGCGATGCTTAATAGATACAGGTTCATCAGTAAATTTAATGAATAAAAATTTCTTTAATTATAAAACTTCAAAAGAAAATACTACTTGCCAAACAATAAATGGAGAAATTAAATTAAATACGAGCATATTATTAGCTCCTAGCAAACTTTGCCCGACAGATCAAAAGTTTGACATTGCCTCTTAGGCCGAACGTTCCTTAAGGATTGTAAAACCGAGATCAACTACGAAGACGAATTTGTGAGACTTAATGATTTTCAATTTTTATTTAAATACAATAACGAAACCAAGGAAGAAGAATACAAAGTCCAACCACTAACAAGAGACATACGTACAGCATTCGCACTAGAAAATGAATTAATTGAAGGCAATCAGTTTAGATTAGAACATCTAAATAAGGAGGAAAGGTCTAAGTTAACAAAAGTTTTGTTTGAATTTAGCGACATTCAGTATAAAGGAGAGTGACAATTTGACTTTCGCAAAAACTGTAAAACATGCTATCAATACAAAAAATGAGGATCCTTGTTATAGGAAACCTTATAGATATCCTCATTTTTATGATGGGGAAGTTAACAGACAAATGAAAGAAATGATGCGTCAAGGCATTATACGACCATCAAATTCACCATATTGTTCTCCAATTTGGGTAGTACCCAAGAAAGAAGATGCGTCAGGAGAGAAAAAATACAGAATAGTCGTGGACTATCGCAGCCTTAACGAAAAAACAATCAGCGATAATTTTCCCATACCCGTAATGGACGAAATATTAGACAAGTTAGGAAAATGTCAATATTTCACAACAATTGATTTAGCCAAAGGATTTCATCAAATTCAGATGGATGAAAAATCAATAGCAAAGACAGCATTCTCAACCAAAGAAGGACATTTCGAATATACACGAATGCCATTTGGATTAAAAAACGCACCAGCAACCTTTCAACGTTGCATGAACAATCTTTTAGGAGATTTAATTTACAAAAATTGCCTAATATACATGGATGATATAATAGTGTATTCCACTTCATTGGAAGAACACATATTAGCATTAACTAAAGTTTGTAGAAAGCTCAGAGAAGCAAATCTAAAACTACAATTAGTTAAATGCGAGTTCATGAACTAAGTTCAAAACGAAATAGGAAAACCAATAGAAATATAAGCTAAAACAGAGACGTTAGCATTCATGGTACAGCACTAAAGAACTCAGTTAGAGTACATACAAGATGTTAATAATACCCAGTTACGATCATAAGCTTAAGAATGTTGCAATTAACATAACGCAATTAGCTGTATATTCATAGCATAAGCAAACGTACGGTAAACCAAATGCTTTATATAAGACACAAATGATGAAATTCAATAATAAGATAATGACGCAAACACTAGAGCATAACTTGATCTGCTAGCCAGCAGATATCAGCGATACAAGCTACTACCAGTTGAATAAAATTACAAAGATCAATAAGCTAAACGAATCATAGAAAAACTTACTGAAAACTTCGCAAAGTATCATAGAGATGCCACTCATCAAATCAAAAATAACATATCCATTCAGGAACAACAGGCATAACTAGACCTGTTAGATAACGAACACTGTTCCTATTTTTGAAGCAAACTGTTTTAAGTACACAACTGCTTGCTGTTTTATAGAAATAATAGAATTGTTTCCCAGCATAATATTTATAAATCATTATTTAAAAAAATATAATAATAATAAAAATATCAACTGTATTATATATTAGGAGATATATTTGAGAGTGTAGTGGTTTTAAGATCTTTTATAATAAGTGTAATAATAATATGTAACTCATAATTATAAAAAAATTGCTCTGCGACCAATTAGATCTTTTGTGCTCCATGAAAAAAGTAATAGAAATAATACCACCATAAAACTTGAAATAAATCAAAACACAATGACGACCTCCTATTTCTATTGAACCTGAAAAATCAAATAATAATACAAACACAAATTACAATAAAAAATAAAATATATATATAATTAAATATCTGATTACGACATTTGATTTAGAAAGTAATGCTATCTATCAAAACACGTCTGTTCAATTTGGTGTACAAAATAACTCTGACTTATGCTAAATTAAAGTTCTTGCAATGTATCATAGCCTTTAATGCACTGGATCCATTGTCCATTTTGTAATTTTAGACAGTGCTTCTGCATAAATTATACGAAAATCACATGTAAATCTTTAGTTTTGGTATTTGTATTTGTAATAAATTTATATTGACATTTATCCAAGAGTTGTGATCATTTGAGAACCCAAGCCACTTTACAAGAACTCTCTTATTTCGTCGCCTTATTATCTTTTTTAACCAAGTAAGTGTCTGGAAATTTTGTTTTCCTCAACTCCAAACCCAACTGCATAGTCTAGCATAAGCAAACGTACGGTAAAACAAAAATGCTTTGATAAGCCAATGATGAAATTCCAAGAATAAGTTAAGACGCAATTGCGAGCGATCATTTATGAAACCCAACTGCATAGTCTAGCATAAGCAAACGTACGGTATCCTAAGCCAATGATGAAATTCCAAGAATATTGAAATTGAAATTCAATAATAAGATAAGACGCAAATGCGAGCTTACATTATCGAGTAAACTAGTAGCATAAGTCAGAGTTATTTTGTACACCAAACTGAACAGACGTGTTTTGATAAATAAAGAATTTTATTTTTTAATCAAATACCGTAATCAGATATTTAATTATATATATATACAACACAAAACAATTCTAAAATAATAAGAAACAAAACCATAAATACAAATAAAAGTAAAACGACTATTGTCTCCATATATCTGCAATATTAGAAAGCAAAATATTATAGTTACCTGATCCATCGGCGCACTCATGGCCCGATTCCGGTGTATCCAGCGAAGCGAGGTTTCAACTTTCTTCAAGTACCAGAAAAACTTGCTTACCTGTGGGATCAGCGCCCATTATCCTCAATTTCCTGCAGAGAAATACTTACCCAGTCCATCGGCGAGCATCCAGGATGTGCCTTCCAGACACTGAAGCGAGCCTGATCTTCGTCCAAACGTGTGCTGAAATAAAATATAAAATTATTATGTCCACTAATTGTTAAATGTTATCAAAAATTTAGTGTGACCAGTTTGCACACTTCTCAAATCAATCATGGTGTTGTCAGATAATAAATACTTTTATTGGTAACCATGATTGCCAGATTGACAAATTGTGATAATGGTAACCAAGGCGTTGCCAGATTGTTAAAATGTGATGTACGAGTAAGTACAAAATGTTTATTTTTAAAAGGCTGCTTATGTTTAATTACCTAATGTATAAAATACAATAAGTTATTGTTTTTATTGTTGTAATTATAAATATGTTGTAAAAGTTGATAATAGGTAATAGGATGATTTAAATAAAGCAGCCATCGGGGTAAAACCTGATGAGCAATTGTTGTAAAAAAGGGTAATGCCCGAAATATCGTTGAATTTAATTCTGTTTGTCTCTTTTTATTTGTTTTTTTTTTAATATTTTTATTTGGTTTTTGTTTGTTGTTTTGGCTGTTTTTTTTTTTGGCATAGGTGTGACATTGATATAAATGCTGAGTTAAATGTTGGGTCGTTCGCCTGTGGGTATCTTTTGGTTTTCGCAAATGAGAAAATCAGCGGTTATTGTTTGGCACCATGTAAGAAAGAGAGGGAGATCTGCTGCTAAGCGATTACCGATTATCAATTACCGATTGGCATAAGGCAAATGCATATAATTGGTTTAATTCAGCCATTCAGCCATTTCTCGAGCACATTACAGCAACACTTTTCCATTGGACCCACCAACAACCACAACAACAGCAACAACCACAAGCAAGCACATACAAACGTACACACACACAAAATCACCCACAACTATTTTTTTTACGCTTTTTACGGTTTCACGTGCTTGGGTCGTCATCGTCATTACCCTACTATTGCCTACCACTCAGCCCAGTCCCCACCCCTTACAGACACTCACACATAAAACATCAACACTCGACAAACAAAATCAGAGCACAACGTTTGCCAGCCACACCACTTTATGGTCTCTCTGTCTCTACCTCTCTCTTTAGCCGGCGTTCGCTCAGCTGTGGCTCTCTCACTACACATTGCCACGAGAGCGTTGACATTTTTTACATTTTGCTTAGTTGTTGTTGTTATTTTTATTATACAAAGGGTTGTTGGTGAGTGAAATAACGGACAAGGTTGTAAGCATGTGGCGTCGCTCAGCGCTGACGTCGACGTCGACTTCGTGCGTATACTCTGCGTATAAATAAATATATGTTTGTGTGTGACCGTTTATGTCGAGCTTTTTGCTAGAGTTGTTTTGGATGTTTTTTTTATTGTCACTTGTGTGTGCTGCCATTTAGCGTATTTAATTTAATAATTAAGTCGCTGATGGCACTTGTATGCTCTTTAACGCTAATACATACAAACATACAAGGATTGTTGTGCTGGCAAATAGTAAGTGCAGCTCTGTAAAAGAAGGCTAAGCAAAAGGATTTTAAATAAACTCAAACTCAAAAATGCTGACTGAAGCAGCAAGCCATGACAAGTACAAACACACATTTGTATACTGTATTTGTGCAGTCTGTAACCAAACTAAATACAAGCAAGTTGTCAAAAAAAATTTTGTAATATCTTTTGAGAAAAATAATATTGGAATTTTTTATTTTCATTCGAGAAACAAAATCTTATTCCAAAGGGTTTTTTTAATTGCAAACACACAAAATGAATATGGATGAGGAGAAAATCAGTGAGGCCATCGAGAAAGAACTGACGGTGCCCCCAAACAAGGCAGCCACAAAGGTTAATAAATTAAATTTTCATCGACAAGCTGGTTGTGCTCTCTTGGTAAGACCAAATAAATGAATCAACTACAGTTAAACTTTTTAGATATTCATAAAACTAATATATTAGTTTATTATTTATATATATATAATAATTTTTTTATTATGAATCTATTAATTTCCTATTTCAGTTTTGAGATCAATTTTTGTATAAGGTGTGCAAGTGAATTGACTCCAACTGGTTCTCTGTTGCCCTGCAGCAGATGGACAGAGACACGGCAAATATCACATGACACAAATTGGTGGAAAATGGAGAAGCCGCTCCACAAACAAACGCAAGCCGCCAACCTCTGGAACAGTCAATAACAAAATAAAATTAGGAAGCACTTGACGATGAAGCTTATCAGAGGGTACATCGTCAACAGCAGCAGCAGCTGCAGAGCCATTTCAGTGGCAGTCCCCGGATACTCCAATTTTTGTTGCACCCACTTCTCCAGGGCCGGCGGCTCACATCATTGTCCTTTCGATGTACGCTCTGGCATCGGCATGCTTCGGCTCCGCTGCATCAACCTCATTGAGCGTGGGCAACAGTTTCCGCTGCTTCATAGACTTGGGCTGTTGTGGCAATCTGGTATTGTTGGATTTGTTTGCTGACAGCGATGGCTTGAGCACAAAGCTGTCTCCAAATCCTACAGCCGATTTATGCTGCACTGCCTTCCGATCGGCTCCCGAGCTTATGTTGCTCTTGTGTTGCTTCTTCTGTTGGGCTGTTGTTGGAGTCTGGTGCGCTTGGGCGGGCTTCCCTCCGCCGTCTTCTTTTCCATATTTTTCTACTGTTCAAATTATTTAAAATTTTAAATTAATGATTTTCCTATCTGTCCGTCTTTGTTATACTTTTTGTTCGACTTTGAATTTTAAATCGCTGCCTCATTTGTCTCGGCTGTTTTTGTTGCTCAACATTCAGAGAGGTTTTTGCCAACTCGATGACAACCGATTACCCAGATGAACATAAACATCAATAGTCTGTTTTAACTTTAATTCATTGAATGTATTTCTGGCAAATCATCAATAAGAGACGCACTTCGTCAAACGTTCTTATTTCTCTGAGTAAACCGCATTGGAGAGTGGGGGGTTTACTGGTGGGTTACTGGGAGTTGGGTAACAATTTGATTGCTCTATGCTGCCATAAATTATGATTTAATGTGCGAAATATATATTGTTGCAGCTGGCTCAAGATCAGGAACAATGTGCAAAAAAAAAAATTCCATTTATTTTTTTTTTTACTTTTTGTTCTTTTTGCTATTTTTCTTTGTGTATGTGCTTTGTGCTGGACTTCTTGCCACATTGTTATGGCAGCCACATCGAAAATTGTAAATGCCTCCAAGGTTGGCTGCCATAGGAGAGGGGAGCTGTTGAAGCGTCTAAGTCAGCAGCGAATGCTGTGCGTTGTTGCAATATTAAGTAAGCTGCAACACAGAGAGCAGCATGCTGCCCGCTTGACCAGGGGAGGTAACTAAAAGCAGCCAACCAAAACCAAAATGACCAGCAAAACCAGCTGAGGGACAGTGGCATCACCAGCACCACACCAGACCAGGTCTAAGTGCGTTAAAGGCTCTCTGGAACGGCAGCTCCTGCGGTGGCTATAGTTATGTCAATGACTATGACTCCGGCTCCAGCTCTGGCTATGGATCTGACTCTGGCTCTACGACTACAGGTAAAAGCAATCACAATTACACGACCATAAAAAAGGGCAAATGGCAATGGCAAAAGGCTGTGTAAGTAAGTTTTGTAGTGGCTTGCACAACCGCTGAACAACATCGTAAAAACTTATTTAATTTGTGATTTATATGAATAAAATTTTCTAGTAAATTCCCTGAAATTATTCATTTGGTAGCTTGCTTACGGGTGGATGGACAACAACAACAACAACAGCATCAACACACGACAACAGCAAAAAAAACCAATGGCACTGGTGAACAGGGGGAGCTGGGTGGCGAGTGGGCTAGTAGGGAATTGGTTAGTGAGACTGGTGGATGGCAGACCAGTCAAAAGGATGGGATAGAAGTCGCCAGTTGGACTGGTCTTTGAATTTTTTTTAGGACAGACGACAGACGATGGCGACGATGACGTCGCTTGTCTCCCCTAAGCCCAAATCCCCGCCGTTTGAGTTGGCTAGCCGAAAGTTCACGTTTTTTATTTACTTACAAACTCAAACTCAAACACACACACACACACACACACAGACAAAGTGGCAGACGCAACTTTGCGCATATAAATTTGGCAATTCGAATTTGGAAGTTGTGCCAGAAGCAGAGAGAGTTGCCTGTGCCGCAAAGCAGATGACTGCTTTATAAGTATCACTTAAATTTGGCCATTGACTGGGATATATCGACTGATAAACTGATGTAAGATTACCATAGAAATTATTTGAAAATTAACCTGTACCTGAAAAAAAGGCCACTTAGTAACTTGTTGCAACAATTTCTAGTAATAAGTTGACCTTTTAAATACCCAGTACAGAAAATAATGCCTATGATTACCTCTTAACTGCGATTACAGTTAAATTTACAAAGTATAAAATTATTAATTATTGCTTTTTAACTCTGTGGTCCATGCTCAACCATGAATGCAAATATTATATATATATATAGTGACATATTCACTATACTCACTGCGACAACGCCTTATGCAACTCATAAGCCAATGATGAAATTCAAATAATAAGATGAGACGCAATTACTGCATATTCTAGCATAAGCAAACGTACGGTATCATAAGCCAATGATGAATTTCAAATAATAAAATAAGACGCAATTACTGCATATTCTAGCATAAGCAAACGTACGGTATCATAAGCCAATGATAAAAATCAAATAATAAAATAAGACGCAATTACTGCATATTCTAGCATAAGCAAAAGTACGGTAAAACAAAATGCTTTGATAAGCCATTGATGAAATTCAATAATAAAATAAGACGCAAATACGAGCTTTCATTATCGAGTAAACTAGTAGCATAAGTCAGAGTTATTTCGTACACCAAACTGAACAGACGTGTTTTGATGAATAAAGAATTTTATTTTTTTAAATCAAATACCGTAATCAGATATTTAATTGGCGCAGCCGGTAGGATAATAGTGAAATATCGTGAAACGTCGTATATCTTTCAGGACAACGTACTAGTGTTCCACGAAACTGTTCAACTGTTATCCGCATAAGGACCCCGTGATCCTTATAAATTTAAAAAAAAAAAAAGGTAAACATAAATACGCGAAGCAGAAGAGGAATTTTCTTCTTGTGTACAGAAGAATCTTCAAACAAATTACAAAGAAACTAAGCAAAAGTGTAAGAAACATATTTATAAAAAACAAAACAACACACAACACACACCTAATAAAAAAAAAAATCGACAACCAAAACGATGTCGGACTCAATAAACCAATCACGGACGAATTGGGAGGCTTCATCGGACGGATTGATCTCATCATGGAACTCTACCCAACCAATAATGCACTCCAAAAACTTATACTGTACAGCGCAATCCAGATGCAACTACATGGCGACGCAATGAAAACATCACTAAGGCACTTAGCAGGAGACTGGGCAACACTACGGAGTATATTAATTTCCACTTACAAAACACAAACATCATGTGAAGAACTATTAAGGAGAGTCTACAACACATATTTCGAAGGGAAGTATCCGTAAGTTTCTCGAAGAACTCAAGCAGAAATCCTTTGTAATATTGAATAAGTTAGCAATAGAGAACAATGACGACAATAAAACACTGTACACCAAGGCATTAAATAATACCGTAAGAGACGTAATACATAAAAAATTACCTGACAGACTATACATGCAGTTAGCGAGATACGATATATCAACAACAGAAAAATTAAAAGCAGTAGCTCAAGAACTGGGTCTATATGAAGACCGAGTATCAGAAAAACCAAAACCTACAAACAATACATATTACAATAAAGGTAATAATCAATATTACCCAAAAACACAACAAAATTACAACCAAAATTATAATCAGAATTATAGGAACCAACAAAATTATAACACAAATTACAGAAAGCAAAATATTCAAAACGAACCAACAGTTAATAGACAATTGTACAATGAATATCAAAATGAATTAAATGAAGGCAGGATGCAAAACCCTATCAATTATCAATCAAATAATAATAATAGACCACCTAGCCAACCAACGAAAAGACAAAGACCGAGTGACAGTGGACAATCGAAAATTGAATGGAATGAAAATTTTCTTCTACCAGCCTCGGAAATAAACACAGAATCCCATTCATAAGAATAGTTATGAATAATCAAAATTTGCGATGCTTAATAGATACAGGTTCATCAGTAAATTTAATGAATAAAAATTTCTTTAATTATAAAACTTCAAAAGAAAATACTACTTGCCAAACAATAAATGGAGAAATTAAATTAAATACGAGCATATTATTAGCTCCTAGCAAACTTTGCCCGACAGATCAAAAGTTTGACATTGCCTCTTAGGCCGAACGTTCCTTAAGGATTGTAAAACCGAGATCAACTACGAAGACGAATTTGTGAGACTTAATGATTTTCAATTTTTATTTAAATACAATAACGAAACCAAGGAAGAAGAATACAAAGTCCAACCACTAACAAGAGACATACGTACAGCATTCGCACTAGAAAATTAATTAATTGAAGGCAATCAATTAAGATTAGAACATCTAAATAAGGAGGAAAGGTCGAAGTTAACAAAAGATTTGTTTGAATTTAGCGACATTCAGTTTAAAGAGAGTGACAATTTGACTTTCGCAAATACTGTAAAACATGCTATCAATACAAAAAATGAGGATCCTTGTTATAGGAAACCTTATAGATATCCACATTTTTATGATGAGGAAGCTAACAGACAAATGAAAGAAATGATGCGTCAAGGTATTATACGACCATCAAATTCACCATATTGTTCTCCAATTTGGGTAGTACCCAAGAAAAAAGATGCGTCAGGGGAGCAAAAATACAGAATAGTCGTGGACTATCGCAGCCTTAACGAAAAAACAATCAGCGATAAATTTCCGATACCCGTAATGGACGAAATATTAGACAAGTTAGGGAAATGTCAATATTTCACAACAATTGATTTAGCCAAAGGATTTCATCAAATTCAGATGGATGAAAAATCAATAGCAAAGACAGCATTCTCACCCAAAGAAGGACATTTCGAATATACCCGAATGCCATTTGAATTAATAAACGCACCAGCAACCTTTCAACGTTGCATGAACAATCTTTTAGGAGATTTAATTTACAAAAATTGCCTAATGTACATGGATGATATAATAGTGTATTCCACTTCATTGGAAGAACACATATTAGCATTAACTAAAGTTTGTAGAAAGCTAAGAGAAGCAAATCTAAAACTACAATTAGTTAAATGCGAGTTCATGAAAAGAGAAACCGAACTTCTAGGACACACAATAACAACGGAAGGTATAAAACCTAATCCAATTAAAATAAAAGCTGTTAAAGAATTTCCAATCCCTAAGACGCCAAAAGAAATAAAAATATTCCTAGGACTATGTGGATTTTACAGGAAATTCATAACAAACTTCGCAAAATTCGTGAAGCCAATGACTATAAAGCTCAAGAAAGGAGCTAAAATCAACGAAAAAGAACAAATATACATTGAAGCCTTTGATAAATTAAAGCTACTCATAACATCAGACCCAATATTAGTATACCCGGATTTTAAGAAAAAATTCTCAATCACCACAGACGCTAGTAATTATGCATTATCACAAGACCATAAACCAATATGTTACGCAAGTAGAACTTTAAATGAACACGAGATAAAATATTCAGCAATAGAAAAAGAACTATTGGCAATAATATGGGCAACAAAAAATTTTAGGTCATACTTATTTGGAAGAAATTTTGAAATACTTAGCGACCACAAACCACTTATATGGCTAAATAACATAAAGAAACCAAACATGAAACTACAAAGATGGAAGATAAGATTAAACGAATTCGACTATGAAATAAAATACATACCAGGCAAAGAAAATACATAGCGCAACAGAAGATAACCAAAATTGTATCCAAATCACAGAAAGACCATTAAATTATTATAGTCACCAAATAGAATTTATAAAAGGAAATACTGAAGAAATTAAGAAAATTAACTATTTTCACAAAACTAAGTTCAAAAAGAAAAAGAAAATAAATATAAACAAATATAACTAAAATATAACTAGAGCCGTTACCATTCATACAAACTAAAGAACTCATAAGAGTACATACAAGAACTAATAATACCCTGTTAATCATAAGCTTAACATTAGTGACAATATTGTCAATAGTAATTATAAGCTATTCTTTGTTCAAATGCAAAAATTTACCAAAACAAATAATAGTCAAACATAAGAATGATGCAGTAACGACACCAACCATCGAAAATGAAGACAAAGCAACCGTGAAAAACGCCGACTTAGAGCAGTACCCTACACTTAACGCTTGAAGACAAGCCAATTTTCTAAGGGATGGGGAAGTGACATATCCAGATCATGCAGATCTCTCATGTCCACACTCACTGCGACAACGCCTTATGCAACTCATAAGCCAATGATGAAATTCAAATAATAAGCTAAGACGCAATTACTGCATATTCCAGCATAAGCAAACGTACGGTATCATAAGCCAATGATGAAATTAAAAAAAAATGAATACTAGCAATGACTGGCAGCAGCAGCATTGACGGCGACGGCCAAATGGTAAATGCGGCGAATTCACAACATTCACAGCGAATTCGCCAGCCATTGCCACCGTGTTGACGGGCGGAAGCAGGACAGTTGCTGCCACAACTCAGCGAGTGAGAGAGAGAGTAGAAGTCGTACATCGAGCTATGGACAAACGGCCTGATGTGCCTGCCATGAAGTTTATAAAATGGACGTGACTGTGGCTCGCTTCACACTTGAAGTGTGTTTTAAGCTGCTGCTGCTGTTGCTGCCGCCTTCCGTTCGCTCCATCGATGTCTATGCATTTGGTACCAAATGTTCAAGGACACACGCGCTCCCTCTGTCTTTCACACACTCAATACTATACCCAATGCTTAATGCTTTTATTGTGTGGCCTTTCTCTATTTCTTGTTGATTTTCTGAACAAATTCAGTTTTTTTAAATTTTTTTTTGGTTTGTTTTTTACAGGGCTTGTTCTTGACCCGTGCCCAATTTGTCGCCGTCTTAAGCAATTGCTCCATTTATAAACAGGTTTCAATGGACAATGGTCACCCCATAATCCTTGCCTGTGACATAATCCGTCGCCAAATACTGCGTGTATTTCCGGTTGCCATTTCGCCGCTTATGGAGGTTCGCGTTTAAGATTACATCTTTCTACATGTCCTCATCTATTTGCACTGTAAGTGTGTAATATTCGGTGCTCTGAAGCTTTGCTTAGGTTTCCATCGCAGACTTTTGGGTGCGATGTGAAATTAGATCTGGGGTAGGCAATGATTTTTTTTTTCGTCGGGCACGAAGGGAAATATCGTTGCATACGTTTGGCCGCTAGCAAAACGTTGTGGGAAGCAAGCCCTGCTCAAGGTGAAAGCTTTGCACGGATAACTGCTGAATAAGTTCCTGATGGCAAGAGCTTGCCCCCACAGACGTATATAAGCCCAGATCCGCTCTGAGAAGCCCTCTTTTGTTATATTCGCTCGGGTCATGATGCACGTCGAAGTAAAAGTGCAGATCGCCGGTGAAAAATTTATTAAACACGTGCATAAAAATTAACAAAGTTTGAATATAACCTATAAGTCCAATTACGGCCACATATAAACCATTAATCCATCGCGGACGTTTTTATATCACCAGAGTTAACCAATGTGAAAAACTAATTAAACGTTAAACAACTTGAAAAAAAAAATGACAAATTTTCCTAACCAAAGAAAATTTATTAAACACGTGCATCACAATTAACAAAGTGAATATAACCTATAAGTCCAATTGCGGCTACATATAAACCATTAATCAATCGCGGACGTTTTTATATCACCAGAGTTAACCAATGTGAAACACTAACTAAACGTTAAACAACTTGAAAAAAAAAAATAATGACCAATTTTCCTAACCAAAGAAAATAAAAAAAAAAAAAACAAATTATTTCCGCAACATATCCCATCGTTGATGGTTAAAAAGTCGGCGTAACAGATGCACAAGCTCAAGCAAATAAAGAAAAAAACCGAAAAAAAAAAACCCAACAAAAACCAAACCAAGACCGCAATTTGAGAGGATCCGCACGTGTCAAATGGAGCACCATCATCGCCCCCTCATTAGCCACGTATACCGGTGCAGTGTAGACGTCTTTTGATATACTAATCTAATTTTTATGTTTACATATACATAAGTGATCTGCTCTTTAATTTTTGTTATTTTTTGTTATATAAAAGTTGTTAAACAAATCTCCAGGAAAAAGTGGCTAGTGTGGTAAAGTGTTGTTGCAAAAAAAAAAAAAAAATTAGAAAAAATAAAAAAATATATTACAAAAATTAACAACATATGATGTTTGCACCCCATCAAACTGTATGGAAAAAAATTTGTTTAACGAAGTCCCTAAAAGTATTTTTACTTATTTTTTTTAGTTGTGAATATTTTTTTTGTTGAATTTTTTTTCTATGCATGATTATTGGCAGTTAAATAAAATCCTTCAACAGGAGAACAAAAATGTATATATTTATGGGTTGCAAAAACTCGAATGCAAGCCCCTATCGACGTCGGAAGGCCTTTCTTCGCGGGATAATCAAGTAAGTCAAAAAGTTTCAAGGTGTTAATTGTCGGTAGCAATGAGAGAGAAAACCCAAAAGAAAGAAAAACAAATAGAAAAAAAACGAGAAAGGAGACATAATAAAATTACATATACCTATACATTTGATTTAGTAATGTTTCTCCAAATTTTTTTTGGAATACGATTTTCTTATGAAATTTACAAGAAATAAACACTTTACCCACTTAAATCTTTTGAGGTTTTGTTAAACGTAGAACAATTTAATGCTGCCTAAGAGTATGCAATAAAATGAGTGAAGATACTTATAAGAAAACCAATTGTTAAATATTAACCCAATACGAACAATTTTATTGTATAGTTAAGTACTAGTTTAAGAAATTTAAAAAAATCAAGTATTAGACCAAAATAATAAATATTGTAAGATTCTATAAGTTAAAATTTAGATAAAAAAAAAGGAAACAAACTTGTTTTGAAAGTCAAATAGACAAATTTAGTAATTTAATATTAATACAAAAGAATGATGATCAAACTTGTTTTCCGGAAGGATGAATTTTCAACCATGAAATTATGAATTATATAAACTTAAGGAAAATTAATAAGTAAATTGACTTCTTATATCCTACTGGCCAGAGTAATGGCTTGAGTGAGCAGCTGAATTTGCTTATGGGGACTTTCCGATTTCACTCGGTAGCGCAGGAAGTCCAATTGGTTGGGAGGGTATAGAGCGCTTTATCGGTGCAAACAACAGCTAGCACCCCCATACCCCTAACCAACACCAACGAAGCTGTCGCGCTTCTCGCATCTTTAGTAAGATTTATTATGCTCAAAAATTGCTTGTTTCGGAGTTAAACTCCAATAAAGTGGACTCTAAATAAATAAAATTATGATCAGAAGGAATATCAGGATGGTAGCAACAACCCACCCCACCTCCCGGCATGAGCTACCACCAGTAGGGTCCCACCCCGCTACAAATCCCGGTTTCCGCTCGCACAGTGCATTGACCATAGTTTTTGTTTTACTTGTGCGAGTTATTAGTTACAGGTTTCTTTGGCCTCCAATATCTGGCCCCAACCTGTATCTGAGTTCGCTGCTGCGGCTACAAGTGTGCTTATAAAATCATATAATGTAATTAAGTTTAAGCTACAATGGCCCTATATATTGAAATCTCTACATAAATTCATTATGGAATTTGTGTCATACAGTATGATATGCTTGAATAAAGGAGTAACAATGGTCTAATTTTAAAATTGTCTTCGATATCTGCGCAATCAATACGAAATCAGTATCAGTTATTATGTCTTCTGAAAAACCCTACAACTTCAATAATTAATATGTAATCCTAAAAATACATTCTTAATTATTTTATTAATGCAATAATACATTCAATAATAGAACACATAACACATATGGTTTGAGCCGTTGACAACAATTACTATCGATAAGAACTTGTTATCTTTTGATTGTAAAGTTTAAAATTAGCTTAACACGATAAATATTAATCTATATATATATATATATATGTAACGTAAGGCGTTAACCAGATCGTAGCCCAAGCGTTTTATCAGACGACTAGAGTATACGCTCGTACAGTCAACGGTGAGCAGCGAATAGCCCAGCTCTTTGCCTCGAGCAGCCAAGGCATTCATGAGGCGCTCGCCCAAAGCACGACCACGCAACTGGCTATCAACGCCAATGGCATGCAGATGCAGTGCTCTATTGATGTTAAAGCGGCTGAACACGTTTGCATCGCGCTCCGCAATTGCGAGGATGCCCAGTATGCGACCCCAAGTGCTACCAGCCATGTGGGTGGCCTCTTCGAAGAAATGAGCCGCCTCATCGGCCGACTTGGGACCGGCCACAGCAGCGGCCACGATACGACCATTTTGCACCGCCAGCAGACTACTGCAATGCGGAAGATTGGAGAGCAGAAATTTCATATCGGCCTCGTCCGGTTTTGGAGGCTCACAGCCGGCGGTCAGCGGCTCCTCTCGATAATAGTGCAAGAGGAGAAACTGCATCAGCCTGTCGCCATGCTCTGTAGTCGCCACACAAATCTCGACATCATCATTATTACCAGATGCACTCATTGTGTTCAATGTGATTTATTCGAATTTTATGAGTGTTAGATCTTCCATTGAGTTGAAGAGACGTGCTGTTTTGGTCGGTTTAATTTATTTCGCCACGAACAAAAAATTCATTTCGTTTATTGCTGCGCGCTATACTTTTCCGTTAATACTTAACCGTTAAATAATACAAAGTGTGTGTATAAACGTGCGAGTGAGGTGCTTTATTTTATCTCTGGAACAAGAGAGGAAGGGAAAAGAAAATTGGACTATTGTTTTGCAAGGTAAACTAGTTAAACATTTTTTTTCTGTCATAGTTTGCATTATCAACGGCATCACCAGCAAAAGGATCACATATAAACCAAAATCTTGCATACATTTATTTTTCTAATTTCTTTTTTTTCTTTTTGTGTGCAATGTTGCTTTTGTATTTCTATTTTTGTGATAAAATAACTGCTCAGGCGCCATTTTCATTTTCATTTTAATTTTTTTTCCGCTAGTTTTATTGCACTCTTTTTTCTCTTTGTTCAGTAGTGTAGTGCTGCTCGGCGCCATATCCCTTTTTTTACCGCTAAACTATTTTTGTCCCTTTTTCTCTTTATGAAGCACTTGCGCGGCTGCGTGAGCGTGGGCAGCTTCAGTGTTAGATCTTCCATTGAGTTGAAGAGACGTGCTGTTTTGGTCGGTTTAATTTATTTCGCCACGAACAAAAAATTCATTTCGTTTATTGCTGCGCGCTATACTTTTCCGTTAATACTTAACCGTTAAATAATACAAAGTGTGTGTATAAACGTGCGAGTGAGGTGATCTTTCTGCAACAAAAAACAGACCAAATAATTGCTCTACCAGGGTCGCCGGCATAGGAAACATGACAATGATTGGTGTTAGTATCGGTGTCTGGAACGCCAACGGCCTTCCTCGTAAAGCTGAAGAACTTCAACAGTTCCTAGTAAAGCATAATGTTGACATAATGCTAATATCGGAAACCCACTTCAATCATAACTCTTATGTTCAGATCCCAGGTTACTCCATTCACGCAGCCAACTCTCCTCGCTTGCATTTGTGTGTGGGGGGTGCTGCTGTTGTGGTGTCCGATCGTATCAAGTGCCAGACGTTACCGAGCATTTCACTACCACACCTGCACTGTTCAGTCATACGTATTCAAACTGAT
Source organism: Drosophila dives (assembly GCA_035042365.1). Lineage (NCBI taxonomy): Eukaryota > Metazoa > Arthropoda > Insecta > Diptera > Drosophilidae > Drosophila > Drosophila dives. The sequence continues at coordinate 26,429 of JAWNLJ010000392.1, forward strand.
TTGGGAGGTATCAATATTGCATCTTGTTATTGGCCACCAAATCAGGAAGTAGATTCAGAAGACTACAATTGGCTATTTAAGCGCTTAGGCGAAAACTTTCTGATTTGTGGGGATTGGAATGCAAAGCACAGATTGTGGGGTAATGAACGATGTTGTGCGCGTGGCTCTATACTTGCCTCTATTTTGATGCGCTCCAAGCATAATGTGGTCTCTTCAGGTGAACCAACGCATTTCCCATATAATGGTAACACACCCAGTGTACTTGATTTTGGCATCTACAGTGGCATCTCTAGTCATCGTCTTTCTATCCAACGCCTCGTGGAATTACATAGTGACCACCTACCTCTATTAATTCAACTAAAAGTTGTTGTTACTGGTCAACCTAACCCTCACTCATATCAATCACAAATTCCACTCAACAATTCTAAGCGACTGCTTTCCACACGATCTAATTTGCTTATTTTCTCATAAGCAACTTGAAACTACCATTAATCTCAATATTGACATTCGCAACACGCTGGATATTGATGACATGCTAACAAATTTTATTGTTAAACTTCAAAAAGCGGCCAAAGCGGCAAACTCTCCAAGGGCCATAGCCTCTGTTTCAGCTGTTTCAAATGGAACTGGCGCTAATCAAGCGACAAATGAGCAGCCTCCGACTCTATCCTTCAGCATACATTCGCTCTGAGGAACATCTAGAGTTGCTACGTCTGAAGCGTAGACTTCGAAAAAGATGGATGCGGACACGTCGCCATGATGACTGGCAGGAATGGCAGCGCGTTAGCCGCCAACTCTCCAAACAACAACGAACTCGGCGACAAAACTATGTAGACCACATATTGAGTAATGCTGATCCGCAAAAGCATGGCGACTATAATCTTTGGCGTGCCACAAAAATCTTAAAACCTCAGCCTCTTCCCCAGCATTCAATTCGTCTCGGTAATAGTAACTGGCTTCAATCTGTTGAAGAACAGGTTGAAGCATTTGCTGATAGTCTTGAACAACGATTTACTCCTTTCAACTTTGCTCCTCCCGACCACTGTTTGCGGGTTGAAAGGTTTCTAAAGCAAAATGTACAACCTCCAATAATCAAAGATGCAATTGACACGCACCCAATCTGCCAATCCTTGCACCTTCGCCATATCACAATCCAAGAACTTAACAACTATATTGCCCAGCTACAACTACAAAAATCACCTGGATTGGATCAAATTGACAACTTTCTATTAAAATCCCTACCAAAAAAGGCACGTCTATTTCTACTATTACTATTTAATAGTATGCTTCGTCTCCAGTACTTTCCATCTCAATGGAAATGTGCTGCTGTCCGTATGATCTTAAAAAGTGGATGCAGATCAGCCTCCGACATAAACTCATATCGTCCTATCAGCTTGCTATCTACAGTCTCAAAACTCTTTGAACGAGTAATCTACGTGCGGCTTATGGAAGAATTACAGTCCCCGTCTAAAGAAAAAATAGGCCTCGACGGCTCACTAATAATACCTGAGCATCAATTTGGATTTCGTGCTGGACACAGCACCATTCAACAAATACACAGAATTGTCGAACACATCAACACAGCGTTTGAAGAGCGTAATGTAGTATCAGGTATCTTTCTGGATATCCAACAGGCTTTTGATCGTGTTTGGCACGACGGACTTCTATTCAAGCTTCGATCTTCTATCAGTGAGCCCCTATACCAAATCTTAAAATCATACCTATGCCACCGCTCATTCTGTGTTATTAGCAACGACAACTCTAACAATAATAGGATAAACCGTACCTCCGGCAACGTTGATGGTTCCTGTAAATCATCTATACGCCCAATTTTAGCAGGAGTTCCTCAGGGAGGTGTGCTGGCTCCCCTCTTATTTAATATATATGTTTCAGACATGCCATGCATTGAAACTCATATTGCACAACTTATTCATCAACCCCCTGATGGCTGTCACTTTAAAGGTTTAACAGCTACTTATGCGGATGACACTGCTTTCCTGTGCAGTGCACCCTATGCGCAAAGTGCCAGCATCAAAATGCAGGAACATATGCAAGGATTCGAATCTTGGGCCAAAAACTGGAATATTCAAATTAATGGCAGTAAATCGGCCCATATTCTTTTTACCTTGCATCCAGCAAACCACTATGCAAACTACATAACTAACCCAATTTGTATCAACAACTCTATTATACCGACAAAAAATTATGTCAAGTATCTGGGCTTACATTTAGATAATAAGCTTAAATGGGCTCATCATATTAATATCACAACCCACTCAATTCGAACAAAACTCTTCAAATACAATTGGCTCCTAAATGCCAGAGTGTCAAAACTATCACTGAAAAACAAAATACTCATCTACAAACAAATCATTGCTCCAGTGTGGCAATATGGTATTGAACTATATGGCACAAGTGCTGATATTCATTTACGAAGAACAGGTAAACAGGGGGGAGCTGGGTAGCAAGTGGGCTAGTAGGGAATTGGTTAGTGAGACTGGTGGATGGCAGACCAGTCAAAAGGATGGGATAGAAGTCGCCAGTTGGACTGGTCTTTGAATTTTTTTTAGGACAGACGACAGACGATGGCGACGATGACGTCGCTTGTCTCCCTCAAGCCCAAATCCCCGCCGTTTGAGTTGGTTAGTCGAAAGTTCACGTTTTTTATTTACTTACAAACTCAAACTCAAACACACACACACAGACAAAGTGGCAGGAGCAACTTTGCGCATATAAATTGGGCAATTCGAATTTGGAAGTTGTGCCAGAAGCAGAGAGAGTTGCCTGTGCCGCAAAGCAGATGACTGCTTTATAAGTATCACTTAAATTTGGCCATTGACTGGGATATATCGACTGACAAACTGATGTAAGATTACCATAGAAATTATTTGAAAATTAACCTGTACCTGGAAAAAAAGGCCACTTAGTAACTTATTGCAACAATTTGTAGTAATAAGTTGACCTTTAAAATACCCAGTACAGAAAATAATGCCTATGATTATCTCTTAACTGCGATTACAGTTAAATTTACAAAGTATAAAATTATTAATTATTGCTTTTTAACTCTGTGGTCCATGCTCAACTATGAATGCAAATATTATATATATATATATTGACATATCCACTATACTCACTGCGACAACGCCTTATGCAACTCATAAGCCAATGATGAAATTCAAATAATAAGATAAGACGCAATTACTGCATATTCTAGCATAAGCAAACGTACGGTATCATAAGCCAATGATAAAATTCATATAATAAAATAAGACGCAATTACTGCATATTCTAGCATAAGCAAACGTACGGTATCATAAGCCAATGATGAAATTCAAATAATAAAATAAGACGCAATTACTGCATATTCTAGCATAAGCAAACGTACGGTATCATAAGCCAATGATAAAATTCAAATAATAAAATAAGACGCAATTACTGCATATTTTAGCATAAGCAAACGTACGGTAAAACAAAATGCTTGGATAAGCCATTGATGAAATTCAATAATAAAATAAGACGCAAATGCGAGCTTTCATTACCGAGTAAACTAGTAGCATAAGTCAGAGTTATTTCGTACACCAAACTGAACAGACGGGTTTTAATGAATAAAGAATTTTATTTTTTAAATCAAATACCGTAATCAGATATTTAATTGGCGCAGCCGGTAGGATAATAGTGAAATATCGTGAAACGTCGTATACCTTTCAGGACAACGTACTAGTGTTCCACGAAACTGTTCAACTGTTATCCGCATAAGAACCCCGTGATCCTTATAAATTTAAAAAAAAAAAAAGTAAACATAAATACGCGAAGCAGAAGAGGAATTTTCTTCTTGTGTACAGAAGAATCTTCAAACAAATTACAAAGAAACTAAGCAAAGGTGTAAGAAACATATTTATAAAAAACAAAACAACACACAACACACACCTAATAAAAAAAAAAAATCAACAACCAAAACGATGTCGGACTCAATAAACCAATCACTCGGGCAAATCCGCCAAGTACCAACCTTCGGGGGAGAAACGGACGAATTGGGAGGCTTCATCGGACGGATTGATCTCATCATGGAACTCTACCCAACCAATGATACACGCCAAAAACTTATACTGTACAGCGCAATCCAGATGCTACTACATGGCGACGCAATAAAAACAAATTTTCCATACCCGTAATGGACGAAATATTAGACAAGTTAGGAAAATGTCAATATTTCACAACAATTGATTTAGCCAAAGGATTTCATCAAATTCAGATGGATGAAAAATCAATAGCAAAGACTGCATTCTCACCCAAAGAAGGACATTTCGAATATACCCGAATGCCATTTGAATTAATAAACGCACCAGCAACCTTTCAACGTTGCATGAACAATCTTTTAGGAGATTTAATTTACAAAAATTGCCTAATGTACATGGATGATATAATAGTATATTCCACTTCATTGGAAGAACACATATTAGCATTAACTAAAGTTTTTAGAAAGCTCAGAGAAGCAAATCTAAAACTACAATTAGTTAAATGTGAGTTCATGAAAAGAGATACCGAATAACAACGGAAGGTATAAAACCTAATCCAATTAAAATAAAAGCTGTTAAAGAACTTCCAATCCCTAAGACGCCAAAAGAAATAAAAATATTCCTAGGACTATGTGGATTTTACAGGAAATTCATAACAAACTTCGCAAAATTCGTGAAGCCAATGACTATAAAGCTCAAGAAAGGAGCTAAAATCAACGAAAAAGAACAAATATACATTGAAGCCTTTGATAAATTAAAGCTACTCATAACATCAGACCCAATATTAGTATACCCGGATTTTAAGAAAAAATTCTCACTCACCACAGACGCTAGTAATTATGCATTATCACAAGACCATAAACCAATATGTTACGCAAGTAGAACTTTAAATGAACACGAGATAAAATATTCAGCAATAGAAAAAGAACTATTGGCAATAATATGGGCAACAAAAAATTTTAGATCATACTTATTTGGAAGAAATTTTGAAATACTTAGCGACCACAAACCACTTATATGGCTAAATAACATAAAGAAACCAAACATGAAACTACAAAGATGGAAGATAAGATTAAACGAATTCGACTATGAAATAAAATACATACCAGGCAAAGAAAACTAAGTAGCGGATGCCCTTTCAAGAATTAAAACCGAAGAAAATACCAAAGAAGAAAATCTCATGGTGAATGTTCAAGATAGCATAGCAGCAACAATACATAGCGCAACAGAAGATAACCAAAATTGTATCCAAATCACAGAAAGACCATTAAATTATTATAGTCACCAAATAGAATTTATAAAAGGAAATACTGAAGAAATTAAGAAAATTAACTATTTTCACAAAACTAAGTTAAAAAAAAAAAGGAAAAAAATATAAACAAATATAAATAAAACAGAGCCGTTACCATTCATACAAACTAAAGAACTCATAAGAGTACATACAAGAACTAATAATACCCTGTTAATCATAAGCTTAACATTAGTGATAATATTGTCAATAGTAATTATAAGCTATTCTTTGTTCAAATGCAAAAATTTACCAAAACAAATAATAGTCAAACATAAGAATGATGCAGTAACGACACCAACCATCGAAAATGAAGACGAAGCAACCGTGAAAAACGCCGACTTAGAGACGTACCCTACACTTAACGCTTGAGGACAAGCCAATTTTCTAAGGGATAGGGAAGTGACATATCCAGATCATGCAGATCTCTCATGTCCACACTCACTGCGACAACGCCTTATGCAACTCATAAGCCAATGATGAAATTCAAATAATAAGATAAGACGCCATTACTGCATATTCTAGCATAAGCAAACGTACGGTATCATAAGCCAATGATGAAATTCAAATAATAAGATAAGACGCAATTACTGCATATTCTAGCATAAGCAAACGTACGGTATCGTAAGCAAATGATGAAATTCAAATAATAAAATAAGACGCAATTACTGCAATCTAGCATAAGCAAACGTACGGTAAAACAAAATGCTTTGATAAGCCAATGGTGAAATTCAATAATAAAATAAGACGCAAGTGCGAGCTTCCATTATCGAGTAAACTAGTGGCATAAGTCAGAGTTATTTTGTACACCAAACTGAACAGACATGTTTTGATGAATAAAGAATTTTATTTTTAAATCAATTTGCGCAAAAGCAGAAATTCAGATTTCTTTTTAAATATTTAGCCAAGGTGTACAAAATGATATAATTCAATTTGAGTTTAAAACAAAAATAGATTTGCTTAAAATGGAAAAGAAGAACAAGGGGAGCTCTGTACATGAAGCTTCAAGGGCTATTACTCAAGCGTGTTTCTTGCGAGAGCACTTGATTTATCAATTCTGCTTTGTCCGACAGCCTTAAGCGCTTTGGCTGGCACCAGAGCTGCTTTGCCTGGCGCCACAATAAACGGCACGTTAAAACGAACAAAACTGAATAGCAACAACTACAGCAACGACAGAAGCAACTATTTAAGCGAACGAGCCCAACGCGCACGCGGCCAAATTGTTCTGGCGTTAGGACAGTGTTGGGAGCTGTTTATGAATACTAGCAATGACTGGCAGCAGCAGCAGCAGCATTGACGGCGACGGCCAAATGGTAAATGCGGCGAATTCACAACATTCGCAGCGAATTCGCCAGCCATTGCCACCGTGTTGACGAGCGGAAGCAGGACAGTTGCTGCCACAACTCAGCGAGTGAGAGAGAGTAGAAGTCGTACATCGAGCTATGGATAAACGGCCTGATGTGCCTGCCATGAAGTTTATAAAATGGACGTGACTATGGCTCGCTTCACACTTGAAGTGTGTTTTAAGCTGCTGCTACTGTTGCTGCCGCCTTCCGTTCGCTCCATCGATGTCTATGCATTTGGTACCAAATGTTCAAAAACACACGCGCTCCCTCTGTCTTTCGCACACTCAATACTATACCCAATGCTTAATGCTTTTATTGTGTGGCCTTTCTTTATTTCTTGTTGATTATCTGAACATATTCAGTTAGTTTTTTAAAATTTTTTTTTGGTTTGTTTTTTACAGGGCTTGTCCTTGACCCGTGCCCAGTTTGTCGCCGTCCTAAGCAATTGCTCCATTTCTAAACAGGTTTCAATGGACAATGGTCACCCCATAATCCTTGCCTGTGACATAATCCGTCGCCAAATACTGCTTGTATTTCCGGTTGCCATTTCGCCGCTTATGGAGTTTCGCTTTTAAGATTACATCTTTCTACATGTCCTCATCTATTTGCACTGTAAGTGTGCATATAAAATCATATAATGTAATTAAGTTTAAGCTACAATTGCCCTATATATTGAAATCTCTACACAAAAAACAAAATGCTTGAATAAAGGAGTAACAATGGTCTAACTTTAAAATTGTCTTTGATATCTGCGCAATCAATAAGAAATCAGTATCAGTTATTATGTCTTCTGAAAAACCCTACAACTTCAATAATTCTACATTCTACATTCAATAAAAATACATTCTTAATTATTTTATTAATGCAATAATACATTCAATAATAGAACACATAACACATATGGTTTGAGCCGTTGACAACAATTACTATCGATAAGAACTTGTTATCTTTTGATTGTAAAGTTTAAAATTAGCTTAACACGATAAATATTAATCTATATATATATAGTGACATATCCAGATCATGCTGATCTCTCATGTCCACACTCACTGCGACAACGCCCTATGCAAATTATAAGCCAATGATGAAATTCCAATAATATAATAAGACGCAATTACTGCATATTCTAGCATAAGCAAAAGTACGGTATCCTAAGCCAATGATGAAATTCCAAGAATAAGACGCAATTGCGAGCGATCAATTATCAATCCCAACTGTATAGTCTAGCATAAGCAAACGTACGGTAAAACAAAAATGCTTTGATAAGTCAATGATGAAATTCCAAGAATAAGTTAAGACGCAATTGCGAGCGATCATTTATGAAACCCAACTGCATAGTCTAGCATAAGCAAACGTACGGTATCCTAAGCCAATGATGAAATTCCAAGAATTGAAATTGAAATTCAATAATAAGATAAGACGCAAATGCGAGCTTACATTATCGAGTAAACTAGTAGCATAAGTCAGAGTTATTTTGTACACCAAACTGAACAGACGTGTTTTGATAAATAAAGAATTTTATTTTTTTAAAATCAAATACCGTAATCAGATATTTAATTGGCGCAGCCGGTAGGATAATAGTGAAATATCGTGAAACGTCGTATACCTTTCAGGACAACGTACTAGTGTTTCACGAAACTGTTCAACTATTATCCGCATAAGGACCGCGTGATATTTAATTGGCGCAGCCGGTAGGATAATAGTGAAATATCGTGAAACGTCGTATACCTTTCAGGACAACGTACTAGTGTTCCACGAAACTGTTCAACTATTATCCGCATAAGGACCGCGTAATCCTTGTAAATTTTTTTAAAAAAAAAAAAAAAAAGTAAACATAAATACGCGAAGCAAAAGTGAAAGAAACATATTTATAAAAAACAAACTACAAAGAAACTAAGCAAAAGTGTAAGAAACATATTTATAAAAAACAAAACAACACACAAATAAAAAAAAATCAACAACCAAAACGATGTCGGACTCAATAAACCAGGCACTAGGGCAAATCCGCCAAGTACCCACCTTCGGGGGAGAAACGGACGAACTGGGAGGATTCATCGGACGGATTGATCTCATCATGGAACTCTACCCAAACAATAAATGGAGAAATAAAATTAAATACAAGCATATCATTAGCTCCTAGCAAACTTTGCCCGACGGATCAAAAGTTTTACATTCATAATTTTTCCAAAAATTATGACATCCTCTTAGGCCGAACGTTCCTTAAGGATTGTAAAACCGAGATCAACTACGAAGACGAATTTGTGATTCTTAGTGATTTTCAATTTTTATTTAAATGCAATAACGAAACCAAGGAAGAAGAACACAAAGTCCCACCACTAACAAGAGACATACATACAGCATACGCACTAGAAAATGAATTAATTGAAGACAATCAGTTTAGATTAGAACATCTAAATAAGGAGGAAAGGTCAAAGTTAACAAAAGTTTTGTTTGAATTTAGCGACATTCAGTATAAAGAGAGTGACAATTTGACTTTCGCAAATACTGTAAAACATGCTATCAATACAAAAGATGAGGATCCTTGTTATAGGAAACCTTATAGATATCCTCATTTTTATGATGAGGAAGTTAACAGACAAATGAAAAAAATGATGCGTCAAGGCATTATACGACCATCAAATTCACCATATTGTTCTCCAATTTGGGTAGTACCCAAGAAAGAAGATGCGTCAGGAGAAAAAAAATACAGAATAGTCGTGGACTATCGCAGTCTTAACGAAAAAACAATCAGCGATAAATTTCCCATACCCGTAATGGATGAAATATTAGACAAGTTAGGAAAATGTCAATATTTCACAACAATTGATTTAGCCAAAGGATTTCATCAAATTCAGATGGATGAAAAATCAATAGCAAAGACAGCATTCTCAACCAAAGAAGGACATTTCGAATATACACGAATGCCATTTGGATTAAAAAACGCACCAGCAACCTTTCAACGTTGCATGAACAATCTTTTAGGAGATTTAATTTACAAAAATTGCCTTATATACATGGATGATATAATAGTGTATTCCACTTCATTGGAAGAACACATATTAGCATTAACTAAAGTTTTTAGAAAGCTCAGAAAAGCAAATCTAAAACTACAATTAGTTAAATGCGAGTTCATGAAAAAAGAAACCGAATTTCTAGGACACATAATAACAACGGAAGGTATAAAACCTAATCCAATTAAAATAAAAGCTGTTAAAGAATTTCCAATTCCTAAGACGCCAAAAGAAATAAAAAGATTCCTAGGACTATGTGGATTTTACAGGAAATTCATACCAAACTTCGCAAAAGTCGTGAAGCCAATGACTATAAAGCTCAAGAAAGAAGCTAAAATCAACGAAAAAGAACAAATATACATTGAAGCCTTTGATAAATTAAAGCTACTCATAACATCAGACCCAATATTAGTATACCCGGATTTTAAAAAAAAAAATTCTCACTCACCACAGACGCTAGTAATTATGCGTTAGGTGCAGTTTTATCACAAGACCATAAACCAATATGTTACGCAAGTAGAACTTTAAATGAACACGAGATAAAATATTCAGCAATAGAAAAAGAACTATTGGCAATAATATGGGCAACAAAAAATTTTAGATCATACTTATTTGGAAGAAATTTTGAAATACTCAGCGACCACAAACCACTTATATGGCTAAATAACATAAAGGAACCAAACATGAAACTACAAAGATGGAAGATAAGATTAAACGAATTCGACTATGAAATCAAATACATACCAGGCAAAGAAAACTATGTAGCGGATGCCCTTTCAAGAATTAAAACCGAAGAAAATACCAAAGAAGAAAATCTCATGGTGAATGCTCAAGATAGCATAGCAGCATACAATACCCAGTTGAATAAAATTAAAAAGATCAATAAGTTAAACGAAACAAGAAAAACTTACGAAGTAGATACAAAGTATAGAGAAATGCCACTCATCAAATCAAAAATTACAAATCCATTCAGGAAAACAGGCATAATAAAACAGTTAGATAACAAACACTTTGAAGAAACGAATAGAGGAAGGAAAATAATACATTACAAAACCAAGTTCAAAAAGAAAAAGAAAATAAATGTAAACAAATATAACTAAAGAACTCATAAGAGTACATACAAGAACTAATAATACCCTGTTAATCATAAGCTTAAAATTAGTAACAATATTGTCAGTAGTAATTATAAGATATTCTTTGTTCATATGCAAAAATTTACTAAAACAAATAATAATCAAACATAAGAATGATGCAGTAACGACACCAACCATCGAAAATGAAGACGAAGCAACCGTGAAAAACGCCGACGCCGAGACGTACCCTACACTTAACGCTTGAGGACAAGCCAATTTTCTAAGGGATGGGGAAGTGAAATATCCAGATCATGCTGATCTCTCATGTCCACACTCACTGCGACAACGCCCTATGCAAATCATAAGCCAATGATGAAATTCCAATAATATAATAAGACGCAATTACTGCATATTCTAGCATAAGCAAAAGTACGGTATCCTAAGCCAATGATGAAATTCCAAGAATAAGACGCAATTGCGAGCGATCATTTATCAAACCCAACTGTATAGTCTAGCATAAGCAAACGTACGGTAAAACAAAAATGCTTTGATAAGTCAATGATGAAATTCCAAGAATAAGTTAAGACGCAATTGCGAGCGATCATTTATGAAACCCAACTGCATAGTCTAGCATAAGCAAACGTACGGTATCCTAAGCCAATGATGAAATTCCAAGAATATTGAAATTGAAATTCAATAATAAGATAAGACGCAAATGCGAGCTTACATTATCGAGTAAACTAGTAGCATAAGTCAGAGTTATTTTGTACACCAAACTGAACAGACGTGTTTTGATAAATAAAGAATTTTATTTTTTTAAAATCAAATACCGTAATCAGATATTTAATTGGCGCAGCCGGTAGGATAATAGTGAAATATCGTGAAACGTCGTATACCTTTCAGGACAACGTACTAGTGTTCCACGAAACTGTTCAACTATTACCAGATATTTAATTATATATATAGTGACATATCCAGATCATGCTGATCTCTCATGTCCACACTCACTGCGACAACGCCCTATGCAAATCATAAGCCAATGATGAAATTCCAATAATATAATAAGACGCAATTACTGCATATTCTAGCATAAGCAAACGAACGATAAAACAAAAATGTCTTTGATAAGCCAATGATGAAATTCCAAGAATAAGTTCAAGACGCAATTGCGAGCGATCATTTATGAAACCCAACTGCATAGTCTAGCATAAGCAAACGTACGATGAAATTCCAAGAATAAGAATAAGACGCAAATGCGAGCGATCATTTATGAAACCCAACTGCATATTCTAGCATAAGCAAACGTACGATGAAATTCCAAGAATAAGAATAAGACGCAAATGCGAGCGATCATTTATGAAACCCAACTGCATATTCTAGCATAAGCAAACGTACGATGAAATTCCAAGAATAAGAATAAGACGCAAATGCGAGCTTACATTATCGAGTAAACTAGTAGCATAAGTCAGAGTTATTTTGTACACCAAACTGAACAGACGTGTTTTGATAAATAAAGAATTTTATTTTTTAAATCAAATGCCGTAATCAGATATTTAATTATATATATGTAACGTAAGGCGTTAACCAGATCGTAGACCAAGCGTTTTATCAGACGACTAGAGTATACGGTCGTACAGTCAACGGTGAGCAGCGAATAGCCCAGCTCTTTGCCTCGAGCAGCCAAAGCATTCATGAGGCGCTCGCCCAAAGCACGACCACGCAACTGGCTATCAACGCCAATGGCATGCAGATGCAGTGCTCTATTGATGTTAAAGCGGCTGAACACGTTTGCATCGCGCTCCGCAATTGCGAGGATGCCCAGTATGCGACCACAATTGCTACCAGCCATGTGGGTGGCCTCTTCGAAGAAATGAGCCGCCTCATCGGCCGACTTGGGACCGGCCACAGCAGCGGCCACGATACGACCATTTTGCACCGCCAGCAGACTACTGCCATGCGGAAGATTGGAGAGCAGAAATTTCATATCGACCTCGTCCGGTTTTGGAGGCTCACAGCCGGCGGTCAGCGGCTCCTCTCGATAATAGTGCAAGAGGAGAAACTGCATCAGCCTGTCGCCATGCTCTGTAGTCGCCACACAAATCTCGACATCATCATTATTACCAGATGCACTCATTGTGTTCAATGTGATTTATTCGAATTTTATGAGTGTTAGATCTTCCATTGAGTTGAAGATACGTGCTGTTTTGGTCGGTTTAATTTATTTTTTCTCGCCACGAACAAAAAATTCATTTCGTTTATTGCTGCGCGCTATACCTTTCTGTTAATACTTAACCCTTAAATAATACAAAGTGTGTGTATAAACGAGCGAGTGAAGTGCTTTATTTTATTTCAGTAACAAGAGAAAAAGGGAAAAGAAAATTGGACTATGGATTTTGCAAGGTAAACTAGTTAAACATTTTTTTTTTTGTCATAGTTTGCATTATCAACGGCTTCACCAGCAGCAGGATCACATATAAACCAAAATCTTGCATACATTTATTTTTCTTTCTTTTCTTTTGTCTTGATTTAAGTGGATGGTTTGACATAATTTCTTTTTGTGTGCAATGTTGCTTTTTTATTTTTATTTTTGTGGTATAATAACAGCTCAGGCGCCATTTTAATTTTAATTTTAATTTTTTTTCCGCTAGTTTTATTACACTCTTTTTTCTCTTTGTTCAGTAGTGTAGTGCTGCTCGGCGCCATATCCCTTTTTTTTACCGCTAAACTATTTTTGTCCCTTTTTCTCTTTATGAAGCACTTGCGCGGCTGCGTGAGCGTGGGCAGCTTCAGTGTTAGATCTTCCATTGAGTTGAAGAGACGTGCTGTTTTGGTCGGTTTAATTTATTTTTTTCTCGCCACGAACAAAAAATTCATTTCGTTTATTGCTGCGCGCTATACTTTTCCGTTAATACTTAACCGTTAAATAATACAAAGAGTGTGTATAAACGAGCGAGTGAGGTGATCTTTCTGCAACAAAAAACAGACTAGACAATAGCTTTACTAGGGTCACTGGCATATAGGGTGACATAGGATAATGATTGGTGTTAGTATCGGAGTCTGGAACGCCAACGGCCTTCCTCGTAAAGCTGAAGAACTACAACAATTCTTAGTAAAACATAATGTTGACATAATGCTAATATCTGAAACCCACTTCAATCATAACTCTTATGTTCAGATCACAGGCTACTCCATTCACGCAGCCAATTCTCCTCGCTTGCATTTGTGTGTTGGAGGTGCTGCTGTTGTGGTGTCCGATCGTATCAAGTGCCAGACGTTACCGAGCATTTCACTACCACACCTGCACTGTTCAGTCATACGTATTCAAACTGATTTGGGAGGTATCAATATTGCATCTTGTTATTGGCCACCAAATCAGGAAGTAGATTCAGAAGACTACAATTGGCTATTTAAGCGCTTAGGCGAAAACTTTCTGATTTGTGGGGATTGGAATGCAAAGCACAGATTGTGGGGTAATGAACGATGTTGTGCGCGTGGCTCTATACTTGCCTCTATTTTGATGCGCTCCAAGCATAATGTGGTCTCTTCAGGTGAACCAACGCATTTCCCATATAATGGTAACACACCCAGTGTACTTGATTTTGGCATCTACAGTGGCATCTCTAGTCATCGTCTTTCTATCCAACGCCTTGTGGAATTACATAGTGACCACCTACCACTATTAATTCAATTAAAAGTTGTTGTTACTGGTCAACCTAACCCTCACTCATATCAAACACAAATTCCACTCAACAATTCTAAACGACTGCTTTCCACACGATCTAATTTGCTTATTTTCCATAAGCAACTTGAAACTACCATTAATCTCAATATTGACATTCGCAACACGCTGGATATTGATGACATGCTTACAAATTTTATTGTTAAACTTCAAAAAGCGGCCAAAGCGGCAAACTCTCCAAGGGCCATAGCCTCTGTTTCAGCTGTTTCAAATGGAACTGGCGCTAATCAAGCGACAAATGAGCAGCCTCCGATCTATCCTTCAGCATTCATTCGCTCTGAGGAACATCTAGAGTTGCTACGTCTGAAGCGTAGACTTCGAAAAAGATGGATGCGGACACGTCGCCATGATGACTGGCAGGAATGGCAGCGCGTTAGCCGCCAACTCTCCAAACAACAACGAACTCGGCGACAAAACTATGTAGACCACATATTGAGTAATGCTGATCCGCAAAAGCATGGCGACTATAATCTTTGGCGTGCCACAAAAATTTTAAAACCTCAGCCTCTTCCCCAGCATTCAATTCGTCTCGGTAATAGTAACTGGGTTCAATCTGTTGAAGAACAGGTTGAAGCATTTGCTGATAGTCTTGAACAACGGTTTACTCCTTTCAACTTTGCTCCTCCCGACCACTGTTTGCGGGTTGAAAGGTTTCTAAAGCAAAATGTACAACCTCCAATAATCAAAGATGCAATTGACACACACCCAATCTGCCAATCCTTGCACCTTCGCCATATCACAATCCAAGAACTTAACAACTATATTGCCCAGCTACAACTACAAAAATCACCTGGATTGGATCAAATTGACAACTTTCTATTAAAATCCCTACCAAAAAAGGCACGTCTATTTCTACTATTACTATTTAATAGTATGCTTCGTCTCCAGTACTTTCCATCTCAATGGAAATGTGCTGCAGTCCGTATGATCTTAAAAAGTGGATGCAGATCAGCCTCCGACATAAACTCATATCGTCCTATCAGCTTGCTATCTACAGTCTCAAAACTCTTTGAACGAGTAATCTACGTGCGGCTTATGGAAGAATTACAGTCTTCGTCTGAAGAAAAAATAGGCCTCGACGGCTCACTAATAATACCTGAGCATCAATTTGGATTTCGTGCTGGACACAGCACCATTCAACAAATACACAGAATTGTCGAACATATCAACTCAGCGTTTGAAGAGCGTAATGTAGTATCAGGTATCTTTCTGGATATCCAACAGGCTTTTGATCGTGTTTGGCACGACGGACTTCTATTCAAGCTTCGATCTTCTATCAGTGAGCCCCTATACCAAATCTTAAAATCATACCTATGCCACCGCTCATTCTGTGTTATTAGCAACGACAACTCTAACAATAATAGGATAAACCGTACCTCCGGCAACGTTGATGGTTCCTGTAAATCATCTATACGCCCAATTTTAGCAGGAGTTCCTCAGGGAGGTGTGCTGGCTCCCCTCTTATTTAATATATATGTTTCAGACATGCCATGCATTGAAACTCATATTGCACAACTTATTCATCAACCCCCTGATGGCTGTCACCTTAAAGGTTTAACAGCTACTTATGCGGATGACACGGCTTTCCTGTGCAGTGCACCCTATGCGCAAAGTGCCAGCATCAAAATGCAGGAACATATGCAAAGATTCGAATCTTGGGCCAAAAACTGGAATATTCAAATTAATGGCAGTAAATCGGCCCATATTCTTTTTACCTTGCATCCAGCAAACCACTATGCAAACTACATAACTAATCCAATTTGTATCAACAACTCTATTATACCGACAAAAAATTATGTCAAGTATCTGGGCTTACATTTAGATAATAAGCTTAAATGGGCTCATCATATTAATGTCACAACCCACTCAATTCGAACAAAACTCTTCAAATACAATTGGCTCCTAAATGCCAGAGTGTCAAAACTATCACTGAAAAACAAAATACTCATCTACAAACAAATCATTGCTCCAGTGTGGCAATATGGTATTGAACTATATGGCACAAGTGCTGATATTCATTTACGAAGAATTCAATACTTACAGTCCCGTGCACTTCGTCTAATTCACGGTGCACCATTCTATGTAAGCAATCGATCACTTCACCAAGACTCCCAAGTCTGTAATATCTGGGACCAACTAAACACCCAATCACTCAACTACCACAACCGACTTTGTGCACATCCTAACCGGCTAGCCTCCTTGTTACAAACTTGTAACAACAGAGATCAACGTCGCCTAAAACGTATCTTACCAGGCCATGACCTATTCCATCGCAGACCGCCGTCAAATCTTTTTCAATAAGAACATAAAACAATAATCACTAACTAAAAGAGAAAAAAAAAAAAAAAAAAAAAAAAAAAAAAAGAAGTAATATAAGGAAAAAAGATAGGATAAAAACAAAAACAAAAATTTTTAGTGTAACTTTATTTATATATTATTGATGTTATTTATATATTTTTCCTTACTCCCCACCATCCACAAAAAAAAAATTGAAAGAGGAAAACAAGAGGCAGGAAACGAGGACAAAAAAAAAGAAGAAAACGAAGTCATAAAAATACTGATAAACAAAATGAGTTTAATCACTGAAGACGATAGTAACAAAGATGACTCCCATACATCATACAGTGATGTCCAAGATGAGGAAATTATCATTGACGATGATGATTCTGTCGAATTCGAAACAGAGTTAAATGAACATGTACAGAAAAGACACTCAGGCACTTCCAAAAGATTTAATAATAAACTGACCTTGTTAGACTCTACAGATTTTGAGTCTGATGAAAATATACAAGACCAGTCAGAAAAATCATCCAATACCCGGCAGCTAGGAATTGAGAGATTACTATCCAATCAAAAGCTGAGCACCAATAGGCATAACAGCGAAACAACAAAAACTATACCAGCACTATCAGCGCCCACGACTGCAAATCCTTCAGGAACCTCATCCTCGGAATGTGCAATCCCACCCAATATCTTCAAACCACCGCAAATCCACGTACATCCCAATCCAGGCTCAAAATCGGTAATAACTGCTACAACCCTGATAGCTGAATTCGGAAAGCATGATCCACCAATTACTGACTACTCTATCAAGCTAAGTGGCTATAAAGGAGATGGAAACTTGGAAAAACAAAATGATTTCCGCATTCTATCAAAATCAGCTGATACCTACAGAAAGATAATAAACGTTTTAAAATCATGCACCAACACAACGGATTCAACTAACAATATTGTTTCAAACAACTTTACATATAACACATACCAACTACGAGAGGAGCGTTCCTTTCGAGTAGTTGTTCGAGGAATGCATGCTTCCACCAATACAAAATTAATTCAAAGTGAACTTCAGAGCCTGGGGTACAATGTTCGCAACATATTTAACCCCACATTTCGGAATCTCCGTCAAACTGGCTCTGAGCCCAACACATATTCACCAAATCTATTTTTTATTGAACTTGCACCTGACAACGCAAACAGAGCTGCAATAAAAAATACAAGCATATTTAAAATTAACAAACTATGCAACTATGTTGTTAAATTTGAATGGCCAAAACGTACTCCAAACCATCTTCCTCAATGCACTCGTTGTCAGCGATTCAATCACACGGCCCGCTATTGTCATCATATACCACGATGCGTGAAATGTGGCCTTGACCATCTCTCCAGGCTCTGTACCAAACCAAACCATCTCCCATTAAAATGTGCAAACTGCGAACAAAACCACACAGCGAACTTCAAGGGATGCGAAGTCTACAAACTTCTGATACAAAAAAAACTCTCCAAACTTACTAAAGATGCAAACAACGCAAACATTAACAAAAGCCTACCCAAAAATGTGAATAAACAGAACACAACGGATTCACAGAGGACTCATTCAAAACGGAAAAACTAGATGGACAAATTATCAATTGGAAGTGTGGGGTTGAGGGCGGGTGGGGGGGGTTTATAAAATAAATTAGAGTTAATAAATAAAATGTATAAGGAAACAAACTAATATACAATTAGATGAGCAAAGTAATAGCAATAACAGATAAATACACCTATATAAGATAAATACTTATAACCATAAGTTTGGGTTTCTCAGTTCCCTTGAAGGTGTGCAAAATATGAACAGAATCATAATGCGATTTTCTGGGGGTTTTGTAACATACAAACTATCAAATTAAAAAAAAAAAGGGAGAAAAATAATAATAAAAATAAACAAAATAAATTAATAAACAGATAACAGAATAAATACACACATATAAAATAAAAAACTTATAGCCTTAAGTTTGTCTTGCTCATCTCCCTTAAGCGTGTGCAAAATATGAAAGGAATCATAATGTGAGTTTCTAAGGATTTGTGAT
>JAWNLJ010000394.1:0-45000 GCA_035042365.1 Drosophila dives
TGCCAATAGGTAATCAGACAGTCTTAATAAAGCGGCCATCAGTGCAAGCTGATGAGCAAGTGTTGCTATTAAAAAGCTATTAAAAGTGTTGCTATTAAAAAAAGTGCAAGCTGATGAGCAAGTGTTGCTATTAAAAAAACAAGTGTTGCTATTAAAAGTGTTGCTATTAAAAAAAAAACTATTAAAAAAAGCAATTAAATTAATATGAAAAAGAAAAAACAATTTAATAAAAAAAAAGAACTGTCCAAGACAGATTCGGGAATGTCCGCACGGCCAATTGAAGGTGCATCTAATGGCGTGGCGATCTTTGAGTCAATGTTTGACTCAGATGGAGACGCTGCATTTGCCGCAATGAACTCGGTGCTCCTAAGGACCGAAAGTGAAAAAAGTGCAAGTACACACACACACTTGTACGAGCGAAAAATTTTCGCGCCAATTCAGATGGCGTCATATGACGCCATTTTTCATCCAAAGAAGGATGAAAAAAATCTGGCAGCTATGAAGGAAAGAGACAACAGCTGCTCATGCAATAAGAGCAACGCAAAATTGAGACTGGCAGCGCTAGGATTTAAAAAATTGGCGCCAATCTCAATTCCGTCACAGACACACACAACAGCAATTAACACAAATGAAAAAAATTGTGATGCAAATGAGCAACAACAAATCAACATTACACCGGCAACTAACGCAATAAAAAGTGACAAATTAAAACACACACACGCGGCAACTAAATTAAACCAATATAACCTTGGTGCGCAACAGATGCATCAAAACAACAATAAAAACAAAATAAAAGCAACAGTTAATACAAGTGAAAGTGTAAGCAATATGGATTGTACTACAAACACTGCAAATTCAAAAGACTTACCTGCAAATACTTACCGTACACCGCTGACCGCTGGATGCTGACCACATGGAAGAGGATATACTCCCCCTGGATCAGCCAATAACCACGACGGAACAGCAGCCAAAGAAGAAAACTCGTCATCATGATGACGAGCGTCTACAGCAGCAGCCAATACAGCAAGTAACTAAGCAGCTTCACTTAAAGACAAAAAAGATCCCAACAATTTTCCTACCATCTGTTGCATCAATCATGCCGCTTATAAGCAAACTTGATGAGTGCACGGAGGTGGGAAAATATGTGACAAAGACGGCCGCCAATAACGGACTCCGAATTCAATGCGTCGACATCAAGACGTTCAATGCCGTCCAGACATTGCTCTGTGAAGACGGCACACAACTCCATACTCACCAGCTAAAAAGTGACAAAGGATTTCGTGTCATACTGCGTCACCTGCATCACACAACTCCCATCGAATGGCTGGTCGAAAAGTTGGGCCTCTTGGGATACTCTACAAGATTTGTTAGAGTGCTCAAGCATAGGTTTAATTGACGGCCACTGAATATTTTCGAACTGGAAATAGCAACTAAAGATGACGGAAGCCACAGCAACATTCTGACTCTGACGCATCTGGACAATCAGTCTGTCGAGGTCGTTCGACAAGCGAAGCCACGCGATCCTGCTCAGTGCCACAGGTGCCAAGCATTTGGGCACACCAAAAACTACTGCCAACGTCCTTTCGTTTGCATGAAGTGTGCGGGTGCCCATCCATCAATTGCTTGCACCAAGGCAGAGCACGACGACCCTAAATGCGCTAATTGTGGCAACAAGCACATCAGCTGCTACAAAGGTTGCCCTACATTTAAGGAAGCCAGATCCAGACTCCGGGCAAATCGTATAGCACTGGAGGACTATTATATCCAACGAAGGAACCCAATATCTCCTCGTAGCGACAAACTGCAGAAAACTGGCATAAAGAAGCCTGCCTCACAAACTGCAGCAATACGGACAGAATCTAGGCCTGCAAATAATCACAAAGCTACATTCAGTAATGTCGTGCGTAGCGGAATGAATGAGTGGATTAGTTTTGTTCGTCTCATTGGACGCTTTGGGACTTTTGAAGCCCAAAAGAATATCCTTCACATTGACTTTAACTTTAGAGGCTGAGCCAACCCTTGGCACAACTGCGATTTCATTTTCGGCTTCTTGATTTGGTTCCGGCTTCACTTCTTCGGAGATTGAATCTCTAGCTACTTTTTCATCAGACTGAATCCTTTGCACGCCCTCAACAATTTTTTTCTGGGATCCTTTTGGACTTGCTTTCGGCGAATTATGTACATTAACTGGCGAGTTGTTGGCAGAGCGTCCACCTGCGGGTGGCGTCTTTGACATGGAACGCGTCACCCGCCTGTCATCTGATGTCGGCGTGCAGTGCTGGTCAGGTGCATCTCCTGGAACTGGAGTAGCGGATACAGCAGCAACTTCATGGATAGAGTCATCTTTCGGCTCGACTTCCTCTTCTTTCAAATCCTCAGGCAGAGTCAACTGCTTTCGTACAGATTTGGCTGGCGTGCGCGTCTTCAACTTCAGTGCGCCTTCGTTTTGGTTGGGAATAAAGGGTACTTGTAGGATACCCTCCAGGTGGGTGAGTGTAAGGCAATTGGATCAAGATTCTTGCCTTTTTTTTTTTTTTTACAACAATTGCTCATCAGGTTTTACCCCGATGGCCGCTTTATTTAAATCGTCTTATTACCTATTGGCAACTTTTACATATTTATAATTACAACAATAATGATGGCATCAATTCTTCCTTCTTTTCTTCCATGCCGTTTTTCTCTTCATCCTGTGGATTAGTTTTGTTCGTCTCATTGGACGCTTTGGGACTTTTGAAGCCCAAAAGAATATCCTTCACATTGACTTTAACTTTAGAGGCTGAGCCAACCCTTGGCACAACTGCGATTTCATTTTCGGCTTCTTGATTTGGTTCCGGCTTCACTTCTTCGGAGATTGAATCTCTAGCTACTTTTTCATCAGGCTGAATCCTTTGCACGCCCTCAACAATTTTTTTCTGGGATCCTTTTGGACTTGCTTTCGGCGAATTATGTACATTAACTGGCGAGTTGTTGGCAGAGCGTCCACCTGCGGGTGGCGTCTTTGACATGGAACGCGTCACCCGCCTGTCATCTGATGTCGGCGTGCAGTGCTGGTCAGGTGCATCTCCTGGAACTGGAGTAGTGGATACAGCAGCAACTTCATGGATAGAGTCATCTTTCGGCTCGACTTCCTCTTCTTTCAAATCCTCAGGCAGAGTCAACTGCTTTCGTACAGATTTGGCTGGCGTGCGCGTCTTCAACTTCAGTGCGCCTTCGTTTTGGTTGGGAATAAAGGGTACTTGTAGGATACCCTCCAGGTGGGTGAGTGTAAGGCAATTGGATCCAGATTCTTGCCTTTTTTTTTTTTTTTACAACAATTGCTCATCAGGTTTTACCCCGATGGCCGCTTTATTTAAATCGTCTTATTACCTATTGGCAACTTTTACATATTTATAATTACAACAATAATGATGGCATCAATTCTTCCTTCTTTTCTTCCATGCCGTTTTTCTCTTCATCCTGTGGATTAGTTTTGTTCGTCTCATTGGACGCTTTGGGACTTTTGAAGCCCAAAAGAATATCCTTCACATTGACTTTAACTTTAGAGGCTGAGCCAACCCTTGGCACAACTGCGATTTCATTTTCGGCTTCTTGATTTGGTTCCGGCTTCACTTCTTCGGAGATTGAATCTCTAGCTACTTTTTCATCAGACTGAATCCTTTGCACGCCCTCAACAATTTTTTTCTGGGATCCTTTTGGACTTGCTTTCGGCGAATTATGTACATTAACTGGCGAGTTGTTGGCAGAGCGTCCACCTGCGGGTGGCGTCTTTGACATGGAACGCGTCACCCGCCTGTCATCTGATGTCGGCGTGCAGTGCTGGTCAGGTGCATCTCCTGGAACTGGAGTAGTGGATACAGCAGCAACTTCATGGATAGAGTCATCTTTCGGCTCGACTTCCTCTTCTTTCAAATCCTCAGGCAGAGTCAACTGCTTTCGTACAGATTTGGCTGGCGTGCGCGTCTTCAACTTCAGTGCGCCTTCGTTTTGGTTGGGAATAAAGGGTACTTGTAGGATACCCTCCAGGTGGGTGAGTGTAAGGCAATTGGATCAAGATTCTTGCCTTTTTTTTTTTTTTTACAACAATTGCTCATCAGGTTTTACCCCGATGGCCGCTTTATTTAAATCGTCTTATTACCTATTGGCAACTTTTACATATTTATAATTACAACAATAATGATGGCATCAATTCTTCCTTCTTTTCTTCCATGCCGTTTTTCTCTTCATCCTGTGGATTAGTTTTGTTCGTCTCATTGGACGCTTTGGGACTTTTGAAGCCCAAAAGAATATCCTTCACATTGACTTTAACTTTAGAGGCTGAGCCAACCCTTGGCACAACTGCGATTTCATTTTCGGCTTCTTGATTTGGTTCCGGCTTCACTTCTTCGGAGATTGAATCTCTAGCTACTTTTTCATCAGACTGAATCCTTTGCACGCCCTCAACAATTTTTTTCTGGGATCCTTTTGGACTTGCTTTCGGCGAATTATGTACATTAACTGGCGAGTTGTTGGCAGAGCGTCCACCTGCGGGTGGCGTCTTTGACATGGAACGCGTCACCCGCCTGTCATCTGATGTCGGCGTGCAGTGCTGGTCAGGTGCATCTCCTGGAACTGGAGTAGTGGATACAGCAGCAACTTCATGGATAGAGTCATCTTTCGGCTCGACTTCCTCTTCTTTCAAATCCTCAGGCAGAGTCAACTGCTTTCGTACAGATTTGGCTGGCGTGCGCGTCTTCAACTTCAGTGCGCCTTCGTTTTGGTTGGGAATAAAGGGTACTTGTAGGATACCCTCCAGGTGGGTGAGTGTAAGGCAATTGGATCAAGATTCTTGCCTTTTTTTTTTTTTTTACAACAATTGCTCATCAGGTTTTACCCCGATGGCCGCTTTATTTAAATCGTCTTATTACCTATTGGCAACTTTTACATATTTATAATTACAACAATAATGATGGCATCAATTCTTCCTTCTTTTCTTCCATGCCGTTTTTCTCTTCATCCTGTGGATTAGTTTTGTTCGTCTCATTGGACGCTTTGGGACTTTTGAAGCCCAAAAGAATATCCTTCACATTGACTTTAAATTTAGAGGCTGAGCCAACCCTTGGCACAACTGCGATTTCATTTTCGGCTTCTTGATTTGGTTCCGGCTTCACTTCTTCGGAGATTGAATCTCTAGCTACTTTTTCATCAGACTGAATCCTTTGCACGCCCTCAACAATTTTTTTCTGGGATCCTTTTGGACTTGCTTTCGGCGAATTATGTACATTAACTGGCGAGTTGTTGGCAGAGCGTCCACCTGCGGGTGGCGTCTTTGACATGGAACGCGTCACCCGCCTGTCATCTGATGTCGGCGTGCAGTGCTGGTCAGGTGCATCTCCTGGAAGTGGAGTAGTGGATACAGCAGCAACTTCATGGATAGAGTCATCTTTCGGCTCGACTTCCTCTTCTTTCAAATCCTCAGGCAGAGTCAACTGCTTTCGTACAGATTTGGCTGGCGTGCGCGTCTTCAACTTCAGTGCGCCTTCGTTTTGGTTGGGAATAAAGGGTACTTGTAGGATACCCTCCAGGTGGGTGAGTGTAAGGCAATTGGATCAAGATTCTTGCCTTTTTTTTTTTTTTTACAACAATTGCTCATCAGGTTTTACCCCGATGGCCGCTTTATTTAAATCGTCTTATTACCTATTGGCAACTTTTACATATTTATAATTACAACAATAATGATGGCATCAATTCTTCCTTCTTTTCTTCCATGCCGTTTTTCTCTTCATCCTGTGGATTAGTTTTGTTCGTCTCATTGGACGCTTTGGGACTTTTGAAGCCCAAAAGAATATCCTTCACATTGACTTTAAATTTAGAGGCTGAGCCAACCCTTGGCACAACTGCGATTTCATTTTCGGCTTCTTGATTTGGTTCCGGCTTCACTTCTTCGGAGATTGAATCTCTAGCTACTTTTTCATCAGACTGAATCCTTTGCACGCCCTCAACAATTTTTTTCTGGGATCCTTTTGGACTTGCTTTCGGCGAATTATGTACATTAACTGGCGAGTTGTTGGCAGAGCGTCCACCTGCGGGTGGCGTCTTTGACATGGAACGCGTCACCCGCCTGTCATCTGATGTCGGCGTGCAGTGCTGGTCAGGTGCATCTCCTGGAAGTGGAGTAGTGGATACAGCAGCAACTTCATGGATAGAGTCATCTTTCGGCTCGACTTCCTCTTCTTTCAAATCCTCAGGCAGAGTCAACTGCTTTCGTACAGATTTGGCTGGCGTGCGCGTCTTCAACTTCAGTGCGCCTTCGTTTTGGTTGGGAATAAAGGGTACTTGTAGGATACCCTCCAGGTGGGTGAGTGTAAGGCAATTGGATCAAGATTCTTGCCTTTTTTTTTTTTTTTACAACAATTGCTCATCAGGTTTTACCCCGATGGCCGCTTTATTTAAATCGTCTTATTACCTATTGGCAACTTTTACATATTTATAATTACAACAATAATGATGGCATCAATTCTTCCTTCTTTTCTTCCATGCCGTTTTTCTCTTCATCCTGTGGATTAGTTTTG
Organism: Drosophila dives; assembly: GCA_035042365.1. NCBI lineage: Eukaryota > Metazoa > Arthropoda > Insecta > Diptera > Drosophilidae > Drosophila > Drosophila dives. The sequence goes on from JAWNLJ010000394.1 coordinate 6,549, forward strand.
TTCGTCTCATTGGACGCTTTGGGACTTTTGAAGCCCAAAAGAATATCCTTCACATTGACTTTAAATTTAGAGGCTGAGCCAACCCTTGGCACAACTGCGATTTCATTTTCGGCTTCTTGATTTGGTTCCGGCTTCACTTCTTCGGAGATTGAATCTCTAGCTACTTTTTCATCAGACTGAATCCTTTGCACGCCCTCAACAATTTTTTTCTGGGATCCTTTTGGACTTGCTTTCGGCGAATTATGTACATTAACTGGCGAGTTGTTGGCAGAGCGTCCACCTGCGGGTGGCGTCTTTGACATGGAACGCGTCACCCGCCTGTCATGTGATGTCGGCGTGCAGTGCTGGTCAGGTGCATCTCCTGGAACTGGAGTAGTGGATACAGCAGCAACTTCATGGATAGAGTCATCTTTCGGCTCAACTTCCTCTTCTTTCAAATCCTCAGGCAGAGTCAACTGCTTTCGTACAGATTTGGCTGGCGTGCGCGTCTTCAACTTCAGTGCGCCTTCGTTTTGGTTGGGAATAAAGGGTACTTGTAGGATACCCTCCAGGTGGGTGAGTGTAAGGCAATTGGATCAAGATTCTTGCCTTTTTTTTTTTTTTTTTACAACAATTGCTCATCAGGTTTTACCCCGATGGCCGTCGGGTTCCATGTCAGCCAATCAGTTGAGGTCGTACGACAGGCGAAGCCTCGAGATCCTGCGCAGTGTCATAGGTGTCAAAAATTCGGACACACTAAAAACTACTGCCAGCATCCATTCGTGTGCATGAAATGCGCAGGTGCGCACCCATCAACTGCCTGCACCAAGCCGAGGACGGACCACCCGAAATGTGCGAACTGCGGCAATAAGCACATCAGCTGTTATAAAGGCTGTCCGACCTTCAAGGATGCAAGAGCCAGACTCAGGGCAAATCGGGATGCCCTTGAGGACTACCACATCCAGCAAAAGAAGCGTTTTAACCCTTCTAGCCAAACACAGCAGGCAATATGGACAAGGAAACCTGCCCCACAAGCCATAAATAAGTGGAAACAACTATCGCCTGCAAAAAAAATTAAACCTACATTTAGTGACGTCATGCAAATACGAAACCCGGCCGAAAAACATCTGGCCAAGTTTCAGGACAACTTAAAACAACATCAAAATATTGACGCAACAGCCAGTCTGCAGCCTGATCCCGAGCAGCAAGTCACTGAACAACAACAGCAATATACAAACATGTTTGCGAGCTTGGAAACCAAAATGGACCAACTGCTTAACGTGATGCTGCAGTTCGTTGCTATCCAAACTAAAAATACCGTCTGCCCTAAAAACGTGTTCTGGCTTAGTCAACTTACTAAAGAAAAATTGGCAAAAGTTGAGGAACAGCCAAAAAATAAAATATACTCGTCTAAATGATTGGCTTTCCGTCTATGTCCTGTGCGTCCCATGCGTCCCGTATGTCCTGTGTGTCCTGTGTGTACATTGTGTCATGCATGCTGTCAACTTTTTTTCAGCGTCTCTGTCCATGCTTTGCCTGCCGCATGAAGACAACTCTGGCAGCACACTTTATCATCATGTGCGCTGCACACTGCAAAGGCATATTAAATATTTATGGCCTGCCAGATGCGAAACATACGAACACACATATGCACACACACACACATTTAGGCTGGCAAAGTGTGCGTGACGCGATTGGTGCAGCAAAAATTGATGGCCAATAAACAGAGTAAATTCAGCGTAGATAAAACAGGTTTTGTATTACCAAACGAAAACAGGTAACACTTGCCACAGCTTCACTGGAATCACATCACAGGTAACACTTGCCACAGCTTCACTGGAATCACATCACAGTATGCTTACAATTTCTTACATAAGCATATAAATAAAAAAATTAAGTACTCTTTATATAGATCAGACATCAATTGCCATATATGTCCGATTTACTGGATTTAGCTGTCGACGTCTTTTTTGTTAAACAATGTTTCTAGACTTCGGGCTGCTTTCTGAATAGATCACTCTATAATATTAAACAGCTAAAAAGTTTCCGACCTAATAAATTTACAAGACATTTTCTTGATGTTTTATTTTTTTTTTCAACATAGTCTCCTTGTAATTTTACACACTTCTCCCAGCGATGCTCCCATCTCTGAAACCCGTCCAAATAGCACTCGGCGTTTTGCTCTGCAAAGTAATTGTTCACAAAGGTGATTGCCTCTTCATTTGACGAAAATCTCTGTCCTCCGAGCACAGTTGTCAGATGAGGGAACAAGAAGTCGCTTGGGGCTAAATCTGGTGAGTAAGGCGGATGGTCCAGCAGTTCAAACCGTAATTCGTGGATTTTGGCCATGGCAACCGCTGAGGTGTGTTTTTGGTGTAACGTGAGCAAACGCGGCAGCCAACGAGCGGACTTCTTTCTCATGCCTAAATGTTGATTTAATATGTGACAAACACGTTCCTTAGACATCTTTATAACCTCTGCTATATCTCTCACTTTAATTCGGCGGTCGTCTAGCACCATTTGGTGAACTTTGGCGACGTTTTCGTCGATTGTTTCAGTTTTTGGACGTCCCGAACGTTCATCGTCTTTCAAGCTCTAACGGCCACGTTTAAATTCAGCTGCCCAAAATTTCACTGCGGTAAATGATGGTGCAGAGTCCCCATACACAGAATCCAACTTTGGATACTCGATTTTGTCCATTTTCACAAAAACACTCACATCAACTCACTCAAATGACTGTTACAGAAGAACTGCGCGTCCAAAATGGCTGAAACTTTGGTGAGTAACTGTCAACAGATGAACAATGAAATTCACTTGCTTTTATGTACGAGTGCTGCCATCTTCAGGTTGAAACCGGAACCGGCTGGCAACCGCAAGTCCCAATAAGCCACTTAAAAAGTTTATAATTAACAGCAGTCGAAAAAGAAAAACACACAAAAACAAGCAAAAGTGCATTTTTTTGGGGAGAGTGCTTCGCCTAGAAAATACCCTAAAGTGTATTTGTAGTGTATATGTAAGTAAATGAATGCGCTACTAAGAAAATTGCTTTGCTACTTTGAATATGGCATATTAAAAGCGTTGAAATCCGCACAATTTTAATAAATCTTTGTTTATACAAATATTTATCCGGGCTTACTTATTGGCAAATAGTTTTAAATATTTTTTTTGTGTTAGGAAAGATGTAGAAAGTTAATGCTGCAGCAATTTAAAAACTTTATTTTTAGCCAAGTTAATATGCAGCTTTGTTAACCACTTACAATAATTATCCGGCATTGTGATTAATATGCGTGACTTGTGCTTTTCATATTATTTTTAATCAATTAAAGAGAGATGGAGGATAGAAAGAGGGCGAGGGCGAGGAATAGGAAGATAGTCACAATGAGCATCATTATCTTTGGTCGTTTGGTCGCTTTTATATTTACTTATATGCAGTTAATAATTATGTCACTCCCTCGTCTCATGTGTGGCACCTCACGCCTCTTGTTATGCGAATGCCCCTATTATATGCTCTGCTGCTTCTAATAATGTGCCCGTTACTGTCAGCTACTATGCTAGCCGCCTCCGATAGACAAAGGCGACGACAACTACTCCTCCAACCCAAATGATACCAAGGATTCGCAAACAAAAGCGCAGCTGCACACACGTTGTGTTTGTGTGTGTGTGTGTTTGAGTGTGTGTGTGAGTGTGTGTGTGTGTGTGCATGTGTGTGACAGCTGTTGTTCTGTTGTCTGGCAGTGGATGTACGAGCATTGTGTTGGCACATCCGGCTACATTATGAAACTAACACACACAGATATTGGAGGCCAAAGAAACCTGTAACTAATAACTCGCACAAGTAAAACAAAAACTATGGTCAATGCACTGTGCGAGCGGAAACCGGGATTTGTAGCGGCGTGGGACCCTACTGGTGGTAGCTCATGCCGGGAGGTGGGGTGGTCTGTTGCTACCATCCTGATATTCCTTCTGATCATAATTTTATTTATTTAGAGTCCCTTTTATTGGAGTTTAACTCCGAAACAAGCAATTTTTGAGTATAATAAATCTTACTAAAGATGCGAGAAGCGCGACAGCTTCGTTGGTGTTGGTTAGGGGTATCGGGGTGCTAGCTGTTGTTTGCACCGATAAAGCGCTCTATACCCTCCCAACCAATTGGACTTCCTGCGCTACCGAGTGAAATCGGAAAGTCCCCATAAGCAAATTCAGCTGCTCACTCAAGCCATTATTCTGGCCAGTAGGAAATAAGAAGTCAATTTACTTATTCATTTTCATTAAGTTTATATAATTCATAATTTCATTGTTGAAAATTCATCCTTCCGGAAAACAAGTTTGATCAACATTCTGTTGTATTAATATTAAATTACTAAATTTGTCTATTTGACTTTCAAAACAAGTTTGTTTCTTTTTTTTTTTTTTATCTAAATTTTAACTTGTAGAATCTTACAATATTTATTATTTTGGTCTAATACTTCATTTTTTTAAATGTCTTAAACTAGTACTTAACTATACAATAAAATTGTTCGTATTGGGTTAATATTTAACAATTGGGTTTCTTATAAGTATCTTCACTCTTTTTATTGCATACTCTTAGGCAGCATTAAATTGTTCTACGTTTAACAAAACCTCAAAAGATTTAAGTGGGTAAAGTGTTTATTTCTTGTATATTTCATAAAAAAATCGTATTCCTAAAAATGTGGAGAAACATTACTAAATCAAATGTATAGGTATATGTAATTTTATTATGTCTCCTTTCTTGTTTTTTTTTTCTATTTGTTTTTCTTTCTTTTGGGTTTTCTCTCTCATTGCATAACTACCGACAATTAACACCTTGAAACTTTTTGACTTACTTGATTATCCAGCGAAGAAAGGCCTTTCGATAGAGGCTTGCATTCGAGTTTTTGCAACCCATAAATATATACATTTTTTGTTCTCCTGTTAAAGGATTTTATTTAACTGCCAATAATCATGCATAGAAAAAAAATTCAACCAAAAAAAATATTCACAACAAAAAAAAATAAGTAAATATACTTTTAGGGACTTCGTTAAACAAATTTTTTCCCATACAGTTTGATGTGGGGCAAACATCAAATGCTGTTAATTTTTGTAATATATATTTTTTTTATTTTTTCTAATTTTTTTATTTTTTTCCAACATCACTTTTTCCTGGAGATATGTTTAACAACTTTTTATAACAAAAAATAACAAAAATTAAAGAGCAGATCACTTATGTATATGTAAACATAAAAATTATATTAGTATATCAAAAGACGTCTGCACTGCGCCGGTATACGTGGCTAATGAGGGGGCGATGATGGTGCTCCATTTGACACGTGCGGATCCTCTCAAATTGCGGTCTTGGTTTGGTTTTTGTTGGGTTTTTTTTTTCGGTTTTTTTCTTCCTCTGCTTGAGCTTGGGCATCTGTTACGCCGACTTTTTAACCATCAACGATGGGATATGTTGCGGAAAAAATTGGTTTTTTTTTTTTTTTATTTTCTTTGGTTAGGAAAATTTGTTATTTTTTTTTTTTAAATTGTTTAACGTTTAATTAGTTTTTCACATTGGTTAACTCTGGTGATATAAAAACGTCCGCGATGGAGTAATGGTTTATATGTAGCCGCAATTGGACTTATAGGTTATATTCAAACTTTGTTAATTGTGATGCACGTGTTTAAAAAATTTTTCACCGGCGATCTGCACTTTTACTTCGACGTGCATCATGACCCGAGCGAATAGAACAAAAAAGAGGGCTTCTCAGAGCGGGTCTGGGCTTATATACGTCTGTGGGGGCAAGCTCTTGCCATCAGGAACTTATTCAGCAGTTATCCGTGCAAAGCTTTCACCTTGAGCAGGGCTTGCTTCCCACAACGTTTTGCTAGCGGCCAAACGTATGCAACGATTTTTCCCTTCGTGCCCGAAATAAAAAATCATTGCCTACCCCAGATCTAATTTCACATCGCACCCAAACGTCTGCGATGGAAACCTAAGCAAAGCTTCAGAGCACCGACCATTACACCACCCGATAATCTTACACCAATAGACGTAATGATTAGCGGGAATCAGGCTTTAATATCCTTAGCATGGAAGGTGCCTACTTCATGTCCTTGCAAATCTTCTAATAAGTAGAAGCAATTTCCCAGTTTCTTTTTTACCCGACACTTTACAAATTTTGGGGCTAATTTTGCGTTAAAGTTCTTCGCAAAGTTGCTTAACGTAAAGTTTCGGCGAAACACTTCCTGGTTTTCCCAGAACGAGACTGGCTTCGAACGAAGATTATATCTTGCTTTTCGTATGCTTTTCGTATGTTCCTTTTTATATCACGCCGTAGCATGGCCAAGTTATCCGAGCGATGGACAGTAGTCCTTGGTTCTTCGAGCATCTCTAGTTTTTTTAACAGCTTATAGTCTTGACCATGTGTTATCATGTCTAACCCAAATAATACCTTATAAGGTGAGCACCCTAAAGACTGGTGAAGGCCAGATCTCAATGCACATGATACTCCGGACAAATGCATATCCCATTCGCGATGATCCTGCTTAATATAGGACCGCACGGCAGATAGCAATGAACGATTCACTCGCTCGGCTGCATTGCTCTGTGGTGAATAAAGAGCTGTATACATGTGTTTAATACCCAGTTTGGTTAGAAATGCATTGAAGGTACTTGCCTTAAATTGCGAACCATTATCACTGATAATCGTTTCTGGCACACCATAGCAATTAAAAATGTGATCACTAAGAAATTCCTGTATTTTTACTGTGGTGAATTTCTTAAGAGGGCACACCCAATGAAATTTGCTAAAGTGATCGAGGACCCTCAATAAGCCAATGTGTCCTTGTTTGCTACGCGGATACGGACCTAGCAAATCGATGAACAACCGTTGAAAGGGTCGAACTGAAGGACAATGATCTCCCATAGGAGGACGAAGAGTGTAGTTAGGAGCTTTTATTGCTTTACAGACATCACAATTACGAACGTAATCGCGTACATCAGCTGCAAGACCAGGCCAAAATAAATTTCGACGGATCCTCTCCAACGTCTTCTGAATGCCCCCATGTAAAGACACAAAGCTATCATGCGCTTGGCTGAGTACACTAGGGCGCAATTGAACGGGAACCCACAATTTCCAGGACCGTTTTTCTTGTTCGGGATAACCTGAAGCGTGCTCGTTGCGTTTATACAGACGCTTGTCGACCATTTGTATGTCTGGAAAAGACGATTGATTTTGTTCAAAATCAGCAATTAGTTTTACATACTCAGAAGCGTTAAAGGCCTCATCTTCAAAGTCAATAACAGGTCCAATTTCTATCTCTGCAATTTCATCTTCTGAGATACGAGATAACGCATCAGGAACACAATGATCCATGCCTTTTCGGTGAGAAAACGAAAACGTATATTGCTGCAGGCGAAAAATCCACCGAGCTAAACGACCAGATACATTTTGCTGCCGTTTTAGCCATAGAAGGCTCGAATGGTCTGTAACCACTTCAAATTCTTGCATTTCAAGGTAACAACGGAACTTTTCGATTGCCAGTATTACGGCTAAGCATTCTCTCTCGGTAACACTGTAGTTACGCTGAGATCGGGATAATTTTCTAGACATAAACGCAATTGGTTTTTCATCACCCTCCTCCGAAAGTTGAACGAGTACAGCTCCGACACCAAAGTTGCTGGCATCACAATGCAAAAAGAATTTCTTCTCAAAATCGGGATTCTGTAAAACTGGAGCCGAGGTCAGGATAACTTTCAGTTTTTCCATAGCTTCTTGAGCATTCGCCGACCATACAAACTTTTTCTTGGTTGATAAAGTTTCTGTGATGGGGCAAGTGAGATCAGAAAAATTTTGAATGAAACGTCGGTACCAACCACAAACACCTAAAAAACCTCGTACTTGTTTCAAATTTCTAGGCGGAGGCCAATTTCGAATACATGCGATCTTATCGGGATCTGTACATATGCCTTGATTTCCAATTATGTAACCTAGGTAATTAATGCTCGTTACACAAAAGTGACTTTTCTCTAGGTTCAACGTCAAGTTTGCACGTTTAAACTGTTCAGCGAGTCGTACAAGGACCGCTAGATGAGATTCAAAGTCCTCGGACACTACGCAAAGATCATCCAAATAACCGAACACGCAATTGCGAAGATCGGGCGGAATCAGACTGTCCATAAGTCTACACATCGTGATATAAAGGTCTTCCAGGGACAGTGAACGCGGTAAGGGGCTTTGATTCCTCGCTCAACTCAATTTGCCAATAAGCATCTTTTAAATCAAGCTTGGTAATTAAATTAGCACGGGGCAGTCGCGAAAAGATTCCATCAATGCTGGGTAAGGGATAAGCATCTTTTTTGGTGACGTCATTAAGTTTTCTTGCATTTTTAACATCTTGCATCTAGACAAAGACGAACTTTATTTGGTTTAACGACCATCCTCATGGGTGAACTCCAAGCGCTCGTTGAAGGCTCGATTACTCCTAATTCCAACATGCGATCTATTTCAGCGAAGACAAGTTTTTCCACTGCAGGACTGACCGGATAAAATCTTTGTTTCACAGGTCTGGCTTCTGCAATTTCAATATGATGTTGTATAAGTTTTGTTCGGCCAAGACCATTTTCACCGCAAGGAAATAATTTCTTGACAACGTCTAATTGCGATTGCTGTAATCTTGTTAAAGGAAATAGATTAGAATTGATTGACCCGGAAGCTGGCTCTATTTCTATAGCAGAGATTATATTTGGTGCTAGGGCGAAGGTTTTCCAGAAATCTATGCCCAGAATCAGCTTCTGCTTAATAGATGGAATAACAAACAGCTTCATAGGCCGTTGTTGGTCCTTATAGGTCATAACAACGTTAAGAATACCTATCACGTCCTGACTCTTGCCGTCCGCTGTCTGTACATGCGATTTTATTTTCTTAAATTCTGGCATAGTAATCAGATCTCGACCTTCAAAACTGTCACCTATACACGAGACATTTGCACCAGTGTCTAATAAGCCATGTTCAATTCGATTTAAAAACGACACTGTAGCATAGCTTCGCATATCTTTTGCACTACTGAAAATAGTTGACACTAACAACTGCCGAGATTTTCTAACCTTTCTGTAGTATTTCCGGATCCGTTCGGAACTCGGTTTAGACTTAGCCGGGACATCACTAAAAATACGGTCTCTAATGGCTAAATAGTTCTCTAACTTTTCCTTATATCTGTCATCTAAATTAGTTTGCCTTGTATTATGCAAAAACTCTTCCTTTGCACGGCCTAAGATGCTGACGGGCTGTGACGCCAAAGGTGCAGCTTTTGATATTGGGTATGTGTTTACGACAGTTTTTGGTTGCCCCCTTCTGGCGGTTTTCCGATAAGCGACGTATACACGTTAGGCACTGTGGCTTATACACATTCGGAGCTCCACATCCATAGCAGAGTACTCTTCGTTCGGCCAAGCAGTCTTTTCGAAATGTCCCCATTCCCTCACAGTTCCAACACTTGACCTTTGGACCTGCTTGACGTAGAGCGGCTACTTCAGCAACTGGGTCATTTTCCGAGCTAGATTCCTCCTCGGGTACTACTTCCTCCATGGCATATACGTGTGTCGGTTACCCGGTAGTTTCGGTTTGTGTATTTCTGAGGGCGTGGTACGCAACTCATTTATTAAATGTTCGTTCATCTGTACCAACCTTCGGAGATGGCCTACAGATTCAACTTCTTCGAACAATAGTTTGTGACGATGGACCGGTAGAAGATTGTTCTTTAGAATCTCCCAGAGTTCTTCCTCACCGATCTTTACGGTGGCCCGATCCATTAAGGACGAGATCGCATCATAAAAAATCGTACGAACTGTTCGAAGACGGCGCAAAACGCTTACGGGAACGCACTCGTTCTTTGATCACTACTTTGAACTGTTGGCGAAGAGCGGCGCAAAAGTCTTTCATACTATTGCAGACACTTCCTTATGATAGCGCCAGTACCAGTCTCTGGCTTTGCCAACAAACAAAACGTGCATATGCTTGCATGGGCCACGAAAGTCACTATCTAACGTTTCGTCCGTCAATGTTTTGACTCTATAGATGAATTACTTCAACACTTAAACTATCTTCAGATCCATTGAAATTTAAGTTCCATTTCTGCATGGTATCCGCCACTCGACTGTGGTGCACAGACGGATAGCTGGGAGAAGAAACGGCTCTAGGAATTTCTTCTGGCGGAACCGTGCTAGTCGGCGGGCTAACATGTAACGATGATAAAATTCTTGTCACCGTTTGTTCAATCATGGATTGAATTACATTATAATCCGTTGCTGGGTTATTATCGATTTGTGTTTGCTCGGGTTTCGAGTCGCCTAGCTTCCATTCGACGTGCCCTCGGCGCAGCAGCTGTACTTAAGGGATTCGATGTATTGCTTCCATCCAACCCCGTTGTAGGTCGGCCACTAGCTTCCAATTCGACGGCTGGGTCCATGGTTCTTGCTAGCTTCCTTGTGACAGGACGTTGGGTAACACCAGCTGGCCTTGCACTAGCGGCTGTTCGATCCAAAGAAGGTGAACAGTTTCCAACTACTAATTTACATGTCCCAATAGTGCACGCACTATTGCAACGAGGACATTGGGCATTTGCTTCAAACCAACTCTCTAAGCATCTCTGGTGAAATACATGGCTACAACTTGGCATCAGACATGGTTGAGTATTAGCCATTTCACAAGTACACACTATACATGTGTCATTTCTTGCTTCAGTCTGCGACTGAATGATAGGGCTGCGATTTACAGGCATTATCATAAAAATAACAATTTCTATACATTATATTATTACTATATGGCCAAAATAATTAACTTAAGCCAACAAGTGAACAACTAATACTAACCAACAAATTTTAACCAACGAAGTAGAGGGAGATTTTTTTGGGCTATTACAATTACACTGGGAACAGACAGCATACAGAGTGAGTGACTCTTCGACAAGCTTAACAGCTCATGTATAGATACGCACTTGCAGCGTCCTCTATATTCAACAAGCTGCAAGAACTTTGCGCAGAACTCATCTCCTCTGTCTGTTCCATTGGTATGACAAGTGTTTTACTTTGATTCCGATCAATAAATTCCAACAAAAAAATATGATGTAGTGACTTTCCGGCAGGACATTCGGCTGGGCCAAATGTACAAGATTCACAGAAGTATACAACAATATTTTAAAATTTTCAAACCAAACCCAAAAAATTAAACAGCTTGTCCGTTCCAATTGTAAATGGCAAATATTCCATTTCAGATCTGAAAAGACAACTCCAAAAACTATGAGGTAGTGACATTCTGGCAGGGCATTCTGCTGAGCCGAATGCGCAAGATTCACGAAAGTATGAGCTCGTATAGAATAGATACTGAACCACTCAGTGAATAAAAAATGTTATTAAATTGCACTGATACTCTAAGTAAATGGGATAGAAAAAAAAACAAATAATTCAATACCATATACTCAAACAACTTAAATATGTGAGACAACTAACTGTGAGCCTAACTACGACGTATTTCTGATTATAAAAGTGAGCCCACTGTAGTGGTCCTTGAAAAGAAGAAAGAAATCTCTTCAAAATAAGTCACACGTTAGTGGTTCCTAAATTGGGAAATCTCTTAACAAATAGCCCCACGTTGGGCGCCAAAAATTATGTAGCCGCAGCAGCGAACTCAGATACAGGTTGGGGCCAGATATTGGAGGCCAAAGAAACCTGTAACTAATAACTCGCACAAGTAAAACAAAAACTATGGTCAATGTGGGGTGGGTTGTTGCTACCATCCTGATATTCCTTCTTATCATAATTTTATTTATTTAAAGTCCCTTTTATTGGAGTTTAACTCCGAAACAAGCAATTTTTGAGTATAATAAATTTTACTAAAGATGCGAGAAGCACGACAGCTTCGTTGGTGTTGGTTAAGGGTATCGGGGTGCTAGCTGTTGTTTGCACCGATAAAGCGCTCTATACCCTCCCAACCAATTGGACTTCCTGCGCTACCGAGTGAAATCGGAAAGTCCCCATAAGCAAATTCATCTGCTCACTCAAGCCATTACTCTGGCCAGTAGGAAATAAGAAGTCAATTTACTTATTCATTTTCCTTAAGTTTATATAATTCATAATTTCATTGTTGAAAATTCATCCTTCCGGAAAACAAGTTTGATCAACATTCTGTTGTATTAATATTAAATTACTAAATTTGTCTATTTGACTTTCAAAACAAGTTTGTTTCTTTTTTTTTTATCTAAATTTTAACTTATAGAATCTTACAATATTTATTATTTTGGTCTAATACTTCATTTTTTTAAATGTCTTAAACTAGTACTTAACTATACAATAAAATTGTTCGTATTGGGTTAATATTTAACAATTGGGTTTCTTAAAAGTATCTTCACTCTTTTTATTGCATACTCTTAGGCAGCATTAAATTGTTCTACGTTTAACAAAACCTCAAAATATTTAAGTGGGTAAAGTGTTTATTTCTTGTATATTTCATAAGAAAATCGTATTCCAAAAAATGTGGAGAAACATTATTAAATCAAATGTATAGGTATATGTAATTTTATTTTGTCTCCTTTCTTGTTTTTTTTTTTATTTGTTTTTCTTTCTTTTGGGTTTTTTCTCTCATTGCATAACTACTGACAATTAACACCTTGAAACTTTTTGACTTACTTGATTATGCAGCGAAGAAAGGCCTTTCGACGTCGATAGAGGTTTGCATTCGAGTTTTTGCAACCCATATATATATACATTTTTTGTTCTCTTGTTGAAGGATTTTATTAAACTGCCAATAATCATGCATAGAAAAAAAATTCAACAAAAAAAAAAATAAGTAAATATACTTTTAGGGACTTCGTTAAACAAATTTTTTCCCTACAGTTTGATCCATTAAGGACGAGATCGCATCATAAAAAATGGTAAACGATTCTCCAGGCTTCTGCTTACGGGAACGCACTCGTTCTTTGATCATAAAATCAGATCGATACTCTTTGAACTGTTGGCGAAGAGCGGCGCAAAAGTCTTTCCATACTATTGCAGACACTTCCTTATGATAGCGCCAGTACCAATCTCTGGCTTTGCCAACAAACAAAACGTACATATGCTTGCATAGGCCACGAAAGTCACTATCTAACGTTTCGTCCGTCAATGTTTTGACTCTATAGATGAATTATTCAACACTTAAACTATCTTCAGATCCATTGAAATTTAAGTTCCATTTCTGCATGGTATCCGCCACTCGACTGTGGTGCACAGACGGACAGCTGGGAGAAGAAACGGCTCTAGGAATTTCTTCTGGCGGAACCGTGCTAGTCGGCGGGCTAACATGTAACGATGATAAAATTCTTGTCACCGTTTGTTCAATCATGGATTGAATTACATTATAATCCGTTGCTGGGTTATTACGATTTGTGTTTGCTCGGGTTGGTCGACCTCGCCTCGAGCGTGTCCCTCTTGGCGCAGCAGCTGTACTTAAGGGATTCGATGTATTGCTTCCATCCAACCCCGTTGTAGGTCGGCCACTAGCTTCCAATTCGACGGCTGGGTTCATGGTTCTTGCTAGCTTCCTTGTGACAGGACGTTGGGTAACACCAGCTGGCCTTGAACTAGCGGCTGTTCGATCCAAAGAAGGTGAACAGTTTCCAACTACTAATTTACATGTCCCAATAGTGCACACACTATTGCAACGAGGACATTGGGCATTTGCTTCAAACCAACTCTCTAAGCATCTCTGGTGAAATACATGGCTACAAATTGGCATCAGACATGGTTGAGTATTAGCCATTTCACAAGTACACACTATACATGTGTCATTTCTTGCTTCAGTCTGCGACTGAATGATAGGGCTGCGATTTACAGGCATTATCATAAAAATAAAATTTCTATACATTATATTATTACTATATGGCCAAAATAATTAACTTAAGTGAACAACTAATACTAACCAACAAATTTTAACCAACGAAGTAGAGGGAGATTTTTTTGGGCTATTACAATTACACTGGGAACAGACAGCATACAGAGTGAGTGACTCTTCGACAAGCTTAACAGCTCATTTATAGATACGCACTTGCAGCGTCCTCTATATTCAACAAGCTGCAAGAACTTTGCGCAGAACTCATCTCCTCTGTCTGTTCCATTGGTATGACAAGTGTTTTACTTTGATTCCGATCAATAAATTCCAACAAAAAAATATGATGTAGTGACTTTCCGGCAGGACATTCGGCTGGGCCAAATGTACAAGATTCACAGAAGAATACAACAATATTTTAAAATTTTCAAACCAAACCCAAAAAATTAAACAGCTTGTCCGTTCCAATTGTATGGCAAATATTCCATTTCAGATCTGAAAAGACAACTCCAAAAACTATGAGGTAGTGACATTCTGGCAGGGCATTCTGCTGAGCCGAATGCGCAAGATTCACGAAAGTATGAGCTCGTATAGAATAGATACTGAACCACTCAGTGAATAAAAAATGTTATTAAATTGCACTGATACTCTAAGTAAATGGGATAGAAAAAAAAACAAATAATTCAATACCATATACTCAAACAACTTAAATATGTGAGACAACTAACTGTGAGCCTAACTACGACGTATTTCTGATTATAAAAGTGAGCCCACTGTAGTGGTCCTTGAAAAGAAGAAAGAAATCTCTTCAAAATAAGTCACACGTTAGTGGTTCCTAAATTGGGAAATCTCTTAACAAATAGCCCCACGTTGGGCGCCAAAAATTATGTAGCCGCAGCAGCGAACTCAGATACAGGTTGGGGCCAGATATTGGAGGCCAAAGAAACCTGTAACTAATAACTCGCACAAGTAAAACAAAAACTATGGTCAATGTGGGGTGGGTTGTTGCTACCATCCTGATATTCCTTCTTATCATAATTTTATTTATTTAAAGTCCCTTTTATTGGAGTTTAACTCCGAAACAAGCAATTTTTGAGTATAATAAATTTTACTAAAGATGCGAGAAGCACGACAGCTTCGTTGGTGTTGGTTAAGGGTATCGGGGTGCTAGCTGTTGTTTGCACCGATAAAGCGCTCTATACCCTCCCAACCAATTGGACTTCCTGCGCTACCGAGTGAAATCGGAAAGTCCCCATAAGCAAATTCATCTGCTCACTCAAGCCATTACTCTGGCCAGTAGGAAATAAGAAGTCAATTTACTTATTCATTTTCCTTAAGTTTATATAATTCATAATTTCATTGTTGAAAATTCATCCTTCCGGAAAACAAGTTTGATCAACATTCTGTTGTATTAATATTAAATTACTAAATTTGTCTATTTGACTTTCAAAACAAGTTTGTTTCTTTTTTTTTTATCTAAATTTTAACTTATAGAATCTTACAATATTTATTATTTTGGTCTAATACTTCATTTTTTTAAATGTCTTAAACTAGTACTTAACTATACAATAAAATTGTTCGTATTGGGTTAATATTTAACAATTGGGTTTCTTATAAGTATCTTCACTCTTTTTATTGCATACTCTTAGGCAGCATTAAATTGTTCTACGTTTAACAAAACCTCAAAATATTTAAGTGGGTAAAGTGTTTATTTCTTGTATATTTCATAAGAAAATCGTATTCCAAAAAATGTGGAGAAACATTATTAAATCAAATGTATAGGTATATGTAATTTTATTATGTCTCCTTTCTTTTTTTTTTTTTATTTGTTTTTCTTTCTTTTGGGTTTTTTCTCTCATTGCATAACTACCGACAATTAACACCTTGAAACTTTTTGACTTACTTGATTATCCAGCGAAGAAAGGCCTTTCGACGTCGATAGAGGTTTGCATTCGAGTTTTTGCAACCCATATATTTTTTATTTAACTGCCAATAATCATGCAGCGAAAAAAAATTCAACAAAAAAAAAAAATAAGTAAATATACTTTTAGGGACTTCGTTAAACAAATTTTTTCCCTACAGTTTGATGTGGTGCAAACATCAAATGTTGTTAATTTTTGTAAAATATTTTTTTATTTTTTCTAATTTTTTTTTTTTTTAACAGCACTTTACCACACTAGCCACTTTTTCCTGGAGATTTGTTTTACAACTTTTATATAACAAAAAAATAACAAAAATTAAAGAGCAGATCACTTATGTATATGTAAACATAAAAGTTAGATTAGTATATCTGCACTGCGCCGGTATACGTGGCTAATGAGGGGGCGATGATGGTGCTCCATTTGACACGTGCGGATCCTCTCAAATTGCGGTCTTGGTTTGGTTTTTGTTGGGTTTTTTTTTCGGTTTTTTTCTTCATCTGCTTGAGCTTGGGCATCTGTTACGCCGACTGTTTAACCATCAACGATGGGATATGTTGCGGAAATAATTTGTTTTTTTTATTATTATTATTTTCTTTGGTTTGGAAAATTTGTCATTTTTTTTTTCAAATTGTTAAACGTTTAATTAGTTTTTCACATTGGTTAACTCTGGTGATATAAAAACAATTGGACTTATAGGTTATATTCAAACTTTGTTAATTGTGATGCACGTGTTTAATCAATTTTTCACCGGCGATCTGCACGTTTACTTCGACGTGCATCATGACCCGAGCGAATAGAACAAAAGAGAGCTTCTCAGAGCGGATATGGGCTTATATACGTCTGTGGGGGCAAGCTCTTGCCATCAGGAACTTATTCAGCTGTTATCCGTGCAAAGCTTTCACCTTGAGCAGGGCTTGCTTCCCACAACGTTTTGCTAGCGGCCAAACGTATGCAACGATTTTTCCCTTCGTGCCCGAAAAAAAAATCATTGCCTACCCCAGATCTAATTTCACATCGCACCCAAAAGTCTGCGATGGAAACCTAAGCAAAGCTTCAGAGCACCGACCATTACAACTAACAAACACAATTTAAGTTTATAAACCAACCTTTTTTTTTGGTATGCCTCTAATTCTTAATTCAACATTTCCAGAAAGATTTTATAGAAAGAGATTTTTAACAATAAAAAAAATTTTAATTAATTAATTAGAATTAAAATCTAAATCAATTGTGTAAAAAATAAAATAAAAAATGAAGAAAAAAATGTTGTCAACTGCTGTTGCACAGTGTAATTTAATGTTAGTTCGAAAAAGTTTGTGTGTGTGTGTGTGTGTTGGAGAGTGTGCTGCTAGGAACAGATACATTAAAGCCATCAGTTTGAGGCAGCTGGCTCAATCGGGCCATTGGCACGCAGTAGATGACCAACTGAGCGAAGAGGTCTACTCGTAATGCAGCCAAAAATATTTCATGATTCACGTTCAGAGCTCTGTCGTAGCAACCCTCGCACATCCCCTTGTTGCAAACATATTTTATGGTACTCTTTGGGCACTTGGGTAAGCGGGTAATTACATAAAAATGAATAATAATCTTTAATGATGCGCCACAATCTCTGGGGTATTGACAACAACAGCTTATTTACAAAATGTGTTAATGATTCGGCAAATTGAATTCCCTGCAGGTGTCTTTCTCTTTGAGTTCGAGTGTGTGTGTTGTTGTGTGTGTTGGTGTGTTGTAGTATGAAGTGATCGTTTGAAATCAGCTGCAACCAGCAGCAGGATGGCTATCTAAATGGCCGGAAGTAGTACTGAGACTGCTGCTTAAGATGAGACTCTGTAATCTCCGCTGTGTGTATGCTCTGTGTGTGCATGCTATTTGTGTGTGTGTGTGTGTGTGTCTGGTAGAGTCGGAAGTTACGTTTGATAAGGCACGGAAGTGTCTGGTGAAAGGCCGCACAAAGTATAACTTGCATTTTGCAGTTGGGAAGTGGAGAATAATACCCAGCTAAGCCAATGGACAATGAGTTGCAATGGGCTGCGGCAAGATACAAGACGCTAAAACAGAGAGAGACAAAGACAAAGAGAGAGAGAGAGAGAGAAGAAAGTGAGAGAGGGACATAATAAGGCAGCGCTATTAGTTGGCGAACCACTAAGACAAATAGCGCATATAAATAAGCCACCCGCTGACATGGCAACGAGTTCGCACATCCAGACAACGACTCAAACCGACACCCCAAAACCCAGACCCACTTCCAGTCCGAGAGACTCAATCAGGCAGCAGGACCCTAACAGAGACATGGCCAAGAAGCGCGCGCTTCGGCAGCGGCTTGTAAAGTAAATAGAAATGTAATAATGAGATAAGAACAATAAGCGGCATGTCTGCCACAAAGAGAGGCAAGCTTGTTGTTGTTGTTGTTGCAGCTGAGACAGCTTTTTCGCCAATGTCAACTTTAGTGTGATCTCGTATCTCATATTGATGTGTCGCTTGCCGGAGCGTGATTATGAGCAGCCTAAACGTATTAGAGACCAAGTTGATTGGCACACACACTCCTCCTCTTGGTGGTGGAGTGAAGTGGAGAGGGGTGGATTGGTGGCAAATTTGCCGATAAGGCACTTAAAACTGCTCTATTTGTTTGCTTTGAGGGCTGCGTGATATATTGACACCAGGCATATGGCTAAGACTAAGCTGAATGAGCCAACAGATGCTGCAATAGGTCGATCCATTGCCTATTGCTGTATTAATCTGTGTCAGGCGATGGGAGGGGACGGCACAAGATAAGCGACAAGACAAGTCCAACTTGAAAACTGAGACAATCATTTCTGTTAGCCTTGGGGAGGATTGATAGAGTAGCTTCTTAAGCTCCATCGAGTGCTGCCAACAATTCTTTTTTTTTACTTGACTCAAGATAAACGTATGTTATTTGATTTAGAAATTGGAGGATTATGTTTTGCAATAATTCAGCAAGCTTTGCACATAAGTGAATTATGTTAGGAAATTTAATGAAACCATTGTCATTAATCTTTTAAATGTCTTGCAAGGACTCAGCAAATCTTGTAGATAAAAATCAGTAACAAATCACAGAAAATAGTTGAGATTTTATGTTGTAATTTACTTTGAATGCTCGAAGGCTTTTTATTTGAGCAATGTTAATTAAAGAAGTGTTTTCATAAAATTAAGAAAATTAAATCCAATGAATTTAGTTGAGAAAAGGAATATTTACTAAGAAAGCAAATGTGTGCATTTATTTTTATTAAATTACTCAAACGTTTGCGTCTTTGAAACTAACTTGAACAGTTTTTGTCGAGTTGCAAAGACTTTTAGCAAGTTTGAAGTTTGAAATAATATTTTATAATTGACCTATTTGCAAATACTTTTGCTCTGAATGGCAAAGAGAGCTGTAAAAATATTTATTGATTTTTTACAAGCTGTAAAATCTTTTTGTGGGTTGTTGAAGTTTTCCTTGGAGCTGCCCAGAAGGTTATCAGACTGATTGAATGTATTCAGTGCAACTTATTTAAATTATTACTTGTAGAAATCTGTAAATAAAATTACAAAAAATAAATCAGAATATGGAATAGATTTACGTAAATATTGTGCTGTAATTAAGATTAAGTCGAATTTAAAAAGTAGTCAACAACAACTGATACCAACCCAGTATTAACCCAGGTAAATGCTGAGCAGCTGAAGTTCAAAAGAAAGGAACAGAACGTCAGAGTCGGAGTTGGAGTTTGAGTCTGATACGTATTCTCAAACAAAATCCTGCTCAAAGGCAAAAGACAAGGATAGCCCAAGGCACGCCACAGGCATCAACAGAACTTTTTGCCACGTTCAACAAGCTTTCTGCAGCAGGCAGCGCCTCATTTTCAATTGATGTGTTTGCCGCGCTTCTTTTAATGTTGCATTTGCAACAGTATGGGGGGGGGGGTTGTTTGGGGTCTACTTTTTAAGCTATGCAATCATCGATGCGGCTGTCTGACTCGAAGCAGCCACGCGCAACGCATTTACTGAGTTTGCTATCTGCTTGCCTGCTGTGCACCACACACACACACACACACACACACACACCCATCCGCACACTAGCAATACAGACTCGACAAGCGTCGTCATTATAAATTGAAAGACATTCCCAGCGCAAGCGTCCAGCCCAAGGCAATGGAATACAACCTGAGGGAGAAGTGGAGCTGAGAGCTGAAAGCTGGGAACTGGGAGCTCGGAGCTGGAGTGAAAGCCCTGCAGATGCCTGTTACCTAAACTGCATCCGGCGCAGTGCCTCTTGACTCGACTGGCAGCTGCTGCTATCGTCGTCGTCGTGGCCTCTACAACATGTGTCGCTTCGAGGAAATTGAATTTTTATTAAAGGAAAACATTTTTATTGCAGATTATTTTCGTTTTATTTTTTTGTAAGTGGTTTTACGGGCGGGTGGACAGGGCGGTGCGGCGGTAACCTGCAAGTGAACTACAACAAAATCAAAAGCAAACTAAGCTCAACTTTGATATTTAACTTTAAGAAAACAAAAATAGTTTGAGTTCGTCTTATTAAATTTGACTTCACAAGAAAAAAAGCAAAGTTTGGTTTTGAATTTTTGAAATGTTCTTAAAAGCAGGACTTACAAATTATCCAACCACGTTTTTTGATATTCGACATCCTTGCTCTGTGAATTTTCCATCATTTTTTCGGTCTCACGTTTTTTACATGTTAAAATGGCTTTTGAATTGAAAATGCATAAGCATTGCAATAAAAGTATGCAATGCATTTCAGTATTTTCTGAAATTTGGCCGTAAAAGTAAGGTTTGCATTTTTTTGCCACATATACGGAATCGTGCATAGATTTATTGTTTAGAGGTGCAGACATTGCACTTGGATCGTCATTAATTGATAAAAGTTTTTTTTATTAATTCAGTGTACCTTTTTGAACGATTTCCCTTGAGCTGACCATTAGATTGATGATTTTTTCTGTGTGCATTTGTTTTTAATAAGATTTTCTCATATACATCCAAGTCCACATGATCGTAACCTTTAGGATCTTTTAAGTAAATCAAAGAATATACTCCAGGATTCCAATATTCACACTTTCCAACTCCATCCATTTTCTTGTTATTAACAGTTATTTTAGAACTCCCCAATATAATTTGTCCACTTTTTTTAGTAGGTCCAAATGCTTTATCTAGCTTTTTCTGACTTTCCAATTCATTTACACTAAGATTAAAGATCTCGTCTGGTATTTCATTCGTTTGACTATGGTCTGCATTACTAGTTGAACTAGATTTATTATAATCCACCTCGCTTGGTGCAAACGTCAACTCTCGTGGCTGAAGCTCAGATATTCCATTATCAAATGCATCATAATATTCACTATAGTTTTTAGTCCTAGTGCTTACTTCTCCGTCACTTTATTCTTTTTTTACTTTCATCAACTGATTTACAATTTCGTTCCCTCTGACTATTTTCTGCAGAGGTTTTGTTAATGGTTTAAACGTTTCCTCTAATTGATACTCATTTGTAGCTTTAGCCTTATTTAATGCGTTAATTCTTTCAGAAGATGTTCATCCATTTTAACTATAAAACGATCAGTTCTAAACCGATAAACACCCTTATAGGTGGTTTGTGGGTTTCAAGCGGTTTGGCACAGTTTAACATGCGGTTTTTGCTGTTTTACATGCCGCTTAACGCCGTTTTTCATGCAGTTAACCAAGGGTTTTCAGATAATTTCCGTTGTAAACAACACAAATACTATAATCAAACTAAAGATAGTCTGACTATTTATAGCTGTTATATACTAAAATAAAATATTAATTTGCATTGTATGTATTTATTTATTTATTGAAAAGTTGAATACAAGTTACTTTAAATAATCGTCTTTATACTGCATTAATAGAAATCTTAAACATAAGTGTCCACAATTAAAGGAATCAAATCGTTGAACTTGTAGTAAGCTACCCAATGTGTTCCAGCTCCACTTGAAAGGTCTATGTTAACAATACCACTTTCCCTTCTGTGTACTCGTTTTGGTAATGAGTCTCTCATAAAAACACCTCTGAAAGATGGTGAGTCAAATTCATAATGTCAACGTTTAAAAACGGTTTATCTAGTAGCTGTCTTAAATCTTTTTGTAGATAATAGCATATCCCTTTTGATATGGTTTTAAATAGAGTCCATTGCCTACAGCAATGGTTTTATTTTTCTGTTATGTCGTTTATTCTCCTCTAATTCTTTCTTTGCATTTTTTGCGCTGTTAATGCTCTTTGCAATAGATCCACCACGAGTGCCGTTATAATGGGTATAAGTGGTAAGAACCATCTAATAACTCGAGGAATTATTACTTCATTTTTCTTTCGTCCAAAAGTTTTGTCTATTGCTTTCTTAGCGATTTTTATAGCAGATTGAATATCATATGGCTTCTCCTCTTTTAATACTCTAGTAGCCACTCTTACGGCGTGCATAAATTTTTTCTTTTTCTCACATGGTTTATTTTTATTTTTTCTTTGCTTTAGTCCCATTCCAAATTTTTTCTTTGCTTTCATTATGTTTGTTACAAAATAAGCAGCGGTTTTTTCGCCGAGACTACTATCTGAGGCCATTACATGCTTCCACGCTCTTTCGACCAAATTTGAATCAGCTATATGACGGTCACTCAAATCTTTATTATTAGAATATTCTATGTCGTGCTCCCTACAAGCGGCATCTAATGGATTTATTCCCTTTTCACCTTTTTGCAAGCGATTTTTTAGCTTTGTTCCTGGACCACAGAACTGATAACCTGTCATATGTTATCTGCAAATGGGAGGGGGTTTATTATTTTATCAATATGACCTCTACCTTGATGGAACATTGGTTTGCTACTAGTTAATTTATAAGAGCGCACTACTATTTTAATTGATGTTTATTCTTTAAGGTCTTATAAGAGAGTAACGATCTGCTGAGACAACAATATCTGATATGAGATTAATAAAACAAAAAACGAATATAGAAGTGAAGAATATCGATTTTAAAAATGGGGAAGAAAAACAAGTTAGACATAGCAGATTATTGCCCAATTCAATTAGAGCTCTGATCGTTGGACCTTCTAATTGTGGAAAAACAAATGTCATAATCAGTTTGATTGAAAGCCCAAATGGGCTTAAGTTTGAAAATATTTATTTATATTCAAAGTCTTTACACAAACCGAAATATGAATACTTAAAAACGCTTGTGAGCCCAATATATGGGATGGGATATTTTACATTTTCAGAAAATGAAAGCGTTCTCTCGCCAAGTAAAGCCAAAAGGAACTCCTTAATGATTTTTGATGATGTTGCAAAACAAAATAATATTCGTGCATACTTTTGTATGGGGCGACATAATAACGTTGATGCGTTTTATTTATGTCAAACGTATACACGCGTCCGTAAACACCTTATTCGTGATAATGCATAGCAAATAATAATGTTTAGGCAAAACGAACTAAATATGAAGATATGTACCAAGATCACGTGGGCGAGATATGAATTTTGGTGAATTTAAGAACAATTGTCAGTTTTGTTGGAAAGAAAAGTATGGTTTTGTGCTTATAAGTAAAGATGATCCTCTAGAAAATGGACGCTATAGACGGGGATTCGCTAACTTTATTAGAATATGATTAATATGAGAAAACCTCAATATTATTTCACTAAGCGATAATCGATCGAAATGACAACAACTCTCACATTAACGGGCAACAGCTCAATTTTAATGGAAAACTATCATCCACCCATTGAATTGAAGGAAAATTATGAGTGTGCACTCATTGATTTCCACATGTATAACTCAATTCCAAATGTGGATCATGATAATAATTTATTATCATATTGGAAGAACATGTTTTTGAGATACCTGTGAGGATCATACGAGCTTAGCGATGATAAGAAATATTATTATTAAGAACTGGAAGAAAATAAAGGTCTACAGCAACAAACTCTCAGACCAGCCTGGGTATATTAAAAGTAAATACAATGCGAATAGAATGTAACATTGACGGATCATTTTTAATGAGGTCATTGCGTCTTAAAGTTAGAGTAGAAGCCGAATTTATTACCCGTGCACGAGAAACACATTAGAATAAGTGTTAATCGAATAAAAGAATACCACAGCTACTCTCCTTACCTCCAATCATTTAAGAGTAATGATGAAGTTAAAATAATAATCAAGAATCAGGACTTATATCTGCAGCCAACCGAGAGTTTTATTTAATATTGAGAGGAACTGTCATTTCTTTGTCTAACAACACGCCTACTGGAGTGTGGTAAACTAAAAAACAATTGTATGAGCTACCTGTTCGATGAGGTTCGATATGAGTTGAATGGTATTGAAATTGATCGAACTAGATTTGTTGGTACTTCAACAACCTTAAAAAACTATATTTTATTGAATAATGAAAGTCGTATACTTGAGAATTCCGGTTGGTTTAGTGGAAACGACAAACAACTATCAATCTGATGGATGAGGTTCGATATAATGTCTGCTTGGATTTTGACTATAACAGATTTATTGGATTTCAACAACCTTAATAAAAATCTTTGAATTGAAACATGAGCTAATACGACAAAATATCATGAATAACCACAAATTTGGACGATGTATATCATAGTAAAATTGAAAGTGACTAAGTATAAATTAAATATATCAAATATTACATGTAAAGTACCACATATTACTCTTAGTGTGAGAAAATTACAAGATCACGAAATCATTTTTGGATTTGAGTATTTTGTTAACCTACAATTAAAGTTAAAGTGTGGCTTTTCAACAACGAGACGATTTACACCAATGGTTTGGATGCAGCAACATAAACGCAATTTCATTGGATTTGGAAAAGAGGAATGGCTTCAATTACTAATGTTTAGGGAATATATCCAGTTAAGGCTTAAGCAGTTTGAGTTCTTGATGCAATAAAATAGAATTTGATAATGAATCATGGAGAGCCTTCATAAGATTATGAATATTTTTCACCTCATTCTTATGTTGGAACAAGTTACTAAAAATTCAAATATGTAATATATATAATAACTTTATTATTCCCAAATGTTCAAAGATGGGAAAATATGATGTACAACTTTTAGATTCAGATGTAACTTGTGGACATGAAGCAGAAATTGACCTAACTCGTTTATGCTTTGAGATTTCAAGAAAGATGGTGAAAGAAATAAAAAATGACGTAAACAAGTATAGACAAGTATAACAAAAGAAAGTGACACAAGTATAGACACTTTAGAAATAAAGTAAAATAAATCTTTTGTTACATTTCTGCTTTTGAAGAGCACACAACAGAATGGGTCTAATTTCGAAATTTGGATTTAAAACAAATGTTAAGAAATGAGCATTCCAAATTGTTGGAGGAATATCGAGAATTTTTCTTGAAGTATGAAAACTAACAAATGACGATAGAGGTGGAGTTGATACTTGTGCTTGTCACTACTTTGTATTATATAAGAGAAAACTGGATCGCCTAATATTTCAATACACTAACCTTTGAAAGAGTTTAAACAGTCGGGATATTAATAATAATACACTTTAAATGAAAATGAATATTATAAATTGTAAAAATAAGAGAAAAAAATCAAATAAACAAATGTCTATAGTTGTAAGCATTTTTAAAATAAATAAATAAATTATACAAAAAAACAATTTCTGTATTTAAACATTTGAATCTGTAGGCCTGTAGGTAGACAAATCAAACCAGGTTATTTTACAGCAGAGTGCACTGTTAAAGGGGAGAGTAAAACACACACACACACACACACACACACACACAAGGTATCAGCAAAAGGTACAGTGTGAAAACATTCAGGTATGAGGTGTTCTATGATTCATAACCAATGACAAAGAAGGTGATAGTAGAGAAGCGAGAATTAATCATTCACCAATCATTGAACCCAACCTCATACCCGAAATCATGTACATGCATACTTGTGCGACAGGTTACAGGCTGCTCGTCTTGTGCACAATCTCCTCCTTAAAAAATACACGTATTCACACATAAGTGAACCCACCCTCATGAATGAAATCTTGTTCGGACACACACAACTGTGTTAGGTGCTCACCGATCTTCCACTTGATTCAAGCCTACAGGTAACAAGTTACATGACTTGTACACAAACTCTTCCATACATAATATAATCACGTACGCACACACAAGTGCTACTGAGTGATCCTCAAGCCAATGTCAAACAGCAATATTAAAAGGCTCGCCCATAAATCTGCACCTTTTCGATCATAAATGTCTCACATGGAAACCAACCCACACACATTTTCCTAAAAAAGGTCGTACACACGTATCATTGGGTGATCGTCTAGCCATTGTCAACCCGCAATATGAAGGGGGTCGCCAATAAATCGATCATAAATGTCTCACACGGAAACCAACCCAACACACATTTTCCTAAAAAGGTCGTATACATCTAGCCATTGTCAACCAGCAATATGAAAAGGGTGGCCCATAAATCTATACCTTTTGATCATAAATGTCTCCTTCGTGATCCACACCCACACATTTTTCCAAAAAAGGGTAGCTCCCCCCACACATTTTCCTCAAAAAGGTTCTTCCCACCATAGATTTTCCTCACAAATGACTTAAACCATTCGCTCCCCCACCTAAAAACACGTACTAAGTGCTACAATGAAGCAATTAAACAACGAAGCCAATCCCCAGTTCCCTACTGCTGAGAACACTGACAAATTTATTAACTGTTCG
Organism: Drosophila dives; assembly: GCA_035042365.1. Taxonomy (NCBI): domain Eukaryota; kingdom Metazoa; phylum Arthropoda; class Insecta; order Diptera; family Drosophilidae; genus Drosophila; species Drosophila dives. Next base: position 32,994 of record JAWNLJ010000394.1, read on the forward strand.
AGAGAAACCCTATGTTCAAGTTTGAACATGCGACGCAGCAGGCTCAGTTATTTATTAACGACAGAAAACACAAGGCCTCCTTACAGCACATAAATTCACCTTACAAGACATGGAGTCGTATTAGGCGAAGACATGTAATTAGATTTAAGATTTTTGTATAAATAAAGGAAAGCTCGTCAGAGCAAATTTAATTTGAGTTCAAGATTAAACCTCGAATCGGAAATTAAAGTGCAGACTAAAATAAACATTGAGAAAATATTATTAACGTTGCGTCGGTTTCAGAGTTCGAATTGAAACATCGAATCTGAAAATAATAATAAAACTGAACCACTTAAGATCGTGCCTGAAAGGCGATACAGCTACAATGGTGAGTCACTTATTGATTGGCTCAGCTGCAAACTACAAAGAGGCATGGAATTTGATATGTAAGCGGTACGATAATAATTGGAAAATTTTCGCTGACCGGCTGAACAGTTTATTGGTATTGGAACCATTAAGATGTGACTCCGAGGAAACAATTCGCAGATTTTTAGATCAAGTTGCAGATGTTATTTTTGCGCAAATACTTCTTCGACAATTTTCTACGGAAGCTCTGCAGTAATACGAGCAACACGTCAAGACAAAAACAGAAATCCAATCACTGGAAGACGTATTAGAATTTATCAATCAGCTTTACACTGCGGTGGATTCTGTGCAAAGAAACGTGTTAAAGAGACAACACAACGCCAACAGAAGTCGTGCCGTTTTTGTGAGATGCGCGGGCACGAGATAAACCGGTGTCAGAAATTTAAAGCAGCATACTTAAACAAAAGGAAAGAGTTTGTTAAGACGCAGCATCCATGCTTCCGTTGCCTGGGCAATGCTATGGCAGAGTGCAGAAAGGAATGGAGATGTAAGAAGTGTAGCAAGCCCCACAATACCTTGCTACATGAAGATGAAAAAAGGGAGAGTGTAAACTGTATCAAGTTAACAAATGAGCAGGAAACACTGTTGGCCACTGCTGTGGTCAACGTAAGAAATGCCAGTGGAAAGTACGAGCAGCTTCGCGCATTGATGGATGGAGGATCGCAACGCGCTCTGATATCAGAAGAAGCAGCGCAGCTTCTAAGGTTGAAAAGAAACAAGGAGTCCGTGGAAATATTTTCACAAGGCATGGAGCAGGCAAAGAATAATGTATTTCTACAAATCACATCTCGATTTACAAATAAATTCAATGCGCGGACTACAGCACTTGTAGTTTCAAAACTACAAAGAGCACTTCCCAGCAAAAACGACTCGGATGGATAGTTCCGGAAATATTGCTCGAGCACCGCCAAAGAAGATTCTGACGGCGGCTGCGACTGTGAACATGAATGATCTGGAGCGCTTTTGGGGTTTGGAAGAAAGCAAGGCACCTCAGAAGGATGCACAAACGCATCTGGAGCGACACAAGACGGATTCACCCCGCAATTAGCTCAAAAATGCTGAGAGAGCTTGCCGATGCGAAGACCATGCTTGAGATATTTTTTTTTTGCTTTCATTAGATTTGTTACAAAGTAAGCAGCGGTTTTTTTCGCCGAGACTACTATCTGAGGCCTTTTCACGCTCCCACGCTATTCGGCCAAATTTGTATCAGCTATATGAAGGTCACTCAAATCTTTATTATTAGAATAATCTGTCGCCCTCCCTACAAGCGGCATCTAATGGATTTATTCCCATTTCGCCTTTCTCCAAGCGATTTTTTAGCTTTGTTCCTGGACCACACGATACATCGATATTAAATCGATTGTTATAAGGGCTACCAGACTTACTAGTAGTTACATTTTGTGTTGCTTAGCATAACTTAATTTTAACACCTCTTCTCAACACAAATGTTCTTTAATAGAAATTTCATTATAAGGTTATTCACACACAATACTTTTTAGTCCTAACATGCCTAACAATTTTTTAAGATTACCGCCATTGACACACAATGGTTGATCAGTATTAAAACAACCAATTTCTTTTATTAGTCGTCTTAAATACACCGCTTCTTTTGCTGCTGAAGCCAACGCCATATAATCCGCCTCTGTACTGCTTAAGGCCACCGTGTGTTGCTTGTGCGACTCCCATGAAAAAGCCGTTCCAGCCAGGAAAAACATAAATCCTGTGAAAGATCTGCGATCAATTATATTACCGCCCCAATCTGCGTCGGTAAATCCCTCTATTTGTTTGCCAGTTTTCGTGTAGTGCAATTTAAGATCCTTTGTTCCAACTAAGTATCGCAATATGTTTTTGATATTTCCATGTTGCCGTGTTGATATTGCCAAGTACATCAGGCTGCCAATAAGTGCCTGATATTTTGTTGCATCCACGAGTTTGGAGTCGTCTTTAGATTGAATTTGATATCCTGCATCCAACGGTGTTGCCACTGACCTACAGTTTTGCATGCATCTTCAGATTGCTCTATCTCGAAGCCCAAAAACTCCTTAACTTTACCCATATCGACTGACTTAAACTGTTTACTTATGTATTGCTTGATTGCAAACAAGTCCCTCTTGCTTTTGCTTGCTATTAAAATGTCATCGACATAAACTGCAACAATGTTTATGTTGCCTTCAATATGCAATATATATAAACATGGCTCGCTACTACATGGAACAAATCCATAATTTCTTAAAGCGTCATCCAGTTTCGCGTTCCATTCGCGTCCAGACTGTTTCAAACCGTAAATAGCCTTTTGAAGTTTTGCAACTCGGTTTGGATATTTTCTACTGCGAAATTCCTCAGGTTGCTTCATATATACTTCATCATTTAGTTCACCATTTAAATATGCTGTGCATACGTCCATTTGATACATGTGTAGTTGGAATTCTGCTGCAAGTGCGAATACCATACGTATTGTTGCGTAACGTACAACTTGAGAGTATGTTTCTTCATAGTTAAAGCCGTACTGTTGGCTGCATCCCTTCGCAACTAACCTCGCCTTGAATCGATCTATGTTGCCATCAGAGTCCCGTTTCAAGCTGTATACCCATTTAAATCCGATAGCTTTTTTCCAGGAGGTAGGTCAACTAATGACCATGTGCTATTAGCAATCAGCGAGTCGTACTCAAGCTGCATCGCCTTCTTCCATTCGCCCCCTTGAGGGCTACATAGAGCCATCTTAACGTTGTCTGGAACTTCACCCTCTTCTATTGTCTGCATCACATTAAGTCGATTTTTCTGTTTTGTCGGTCTACCTGGTGCGCTTGTTTGCACGATGCGTGGTCGCCCTGGACCATATATTAGGACTGCATCATCTTCACTACTAGTCTGTGTAGAACCAGCGTTTTCGACATCCTCAGGATCCTCGTAGTCGGTCTGAGGCGTATGTGCTTGTACTTGCTCCTCTATTTCAATATTGTTTTGAAACTCATTTTTCTTCCCCATTAACAAGTTTTCTTTAAATCTAACATCACGTGTTGTAACTACCTTATTATCTTCTGTATTATACAGTCTAACCTTTTGACGCTGTACTATATCCTACAAAAATATATTCTCTGCCTTTGGCTTTAAATTTGCGTTTTTGTGTCTTGTCAAGACCTATGGCTAAACAGCCGAATGTTCTTAAATGTTTAACAACTGGTTTTCTGTTAAACCAAACTTCAAATGGTGTTGTATTCTCTAATGCTCTTGTTGTTGTACGATTCCTAATATATAACGCACATGAACATGCTTCTGCCCAAAACTTTTCTTCAAGACCTGCATGTACTAACATACAACGTGCCATTTATACTAACGTACAATTAAAAAGTTCCGCCACCCCGGTCTGTTGCGGTGTGTATGGCACTGTAAACTGTTGTTTTATTCCTTCACACTGTAGATACTATTTCAAATCTTTGTTAACATATTCACCGCCATTGTTGCTCCTAAGTATTTTTATTTTATGACCTGTTTATGATATATGATTTGTAGTTTTTAAAATGTTCGAAGACTTCACTTTTATTTTTCATAAATATTGCTGTTGCATAGCTTCCAATATCAGAGTTTCCATTGAGTTCGAGAGTTTAAGTATTAAAAACACTAAAGTATATTACTTATGCATGATCGGTTAGTTGAGTATTCACCATTAACAAGATTAGTTCAACGTATTGTTTAATTCAATGGAGAATCAAGTAGCTGTCGATATACAAGGATTTTATGGAAATAACAACTATTTTATATCAAAAGAGATTGCTTTAGTTTTTAATAATGGATATTACAAAGACGTTCTTTACCTCATAAAACTACCATATGATTTTCTCAGATTAAAAAAGAAGGCTCGTAAAACGGCGATATGCTTAACTAAAAATCAACCCAATCTCTGTCGGAATGATGGAAGTTATAAATTTTTAGAAGTTAGAAATTTTATATGTGATTTGATAATGGAATGGAAGGTATCCAGAAGGGAGAAAGAAAAAATAAGTTTCTCGAAAAGTTTCTAAGGACATGTGTAATAAACATTGAAGAATTTGGATGTCCACCATTATATGAGATAAAATTAAATGACTTCGCCGATTGTGGATCTCATCAAAATAAAGGCGCATGTGCTTTAAGAAATGCACGAGTTGTACTAGATTTTACTATAGACTTCAATTTAGGCGTCATCTAGAACGAATAACTACATTGAATAAAGTTAAACTCAATTTTTAAATTACATTCTGAATTTAATTTTTATATATTTCAAATTTAGAACTTTCTAAGATTACAAAGAGCTTTAATAAATTGTTTAGAGCACATTGGTTTGAAATTTTTTATGTAATCTACAACTTGTAAACTTTAATCTAGTTCTGAATCAACTATATTTGTAGTTAAATATTTAGAACAAAAACTGTTTGTTAGCTCTACCTCGTACAATAACTGAGGCAAAACTATTTAATGGGCTTAATATATCACCAAGGCTTAAATAAGAAATATCACCATCACACCAATCCAATTCATCGACATACTGTTTAATTATTTTTACAGTTTTTCAGGTTATTTTATCCAGCTCTTTATATAATAGAATATATATTATATCATGAAAGAAATTCGGTACAATATATCCGGCTTGCCTGAAAGCTAATTCTTTAACAAATATTTGTCTCTCGTTTCCAATATATACGGAAAGTCAAGAATAACACACGAAATTCTGTCAATCTTAATCATTTTGTGTCCAATGTAAACAATGTACTGAGAAACATGAACTAGACTTCTTACCTTAAATAGCGATCATCACTTAATTCTCAAACTCACTCAAAGTTAGTTTGGGAATCAATATGGACACATTTCACCTAAGAAAAACTAGAAATTCAAGAAAATTATAAGATCACGATATCATTTTTGGATTTGAGTATTTTGTTAACCTACAGTTAAAGCGTGGCTTTTCAACTACGAGACAATTTAAACAATTTCATTAGATTTGCAAGAGAGGAATGGCTTGAATTACTAACGTTTAGGGAAGATATCCAGTTAAGGCTTGAGCAGTTTGAGTTCTTGATGCCTGATACAATAATGGATAATCCCAAAATTGAGACTATAAAGTGTCATTTTAAAATTAGAAACGCAGATAAGCAATGCATATTAAGTTGAAATCAATATGGCAATAAAATAAAATTTGATAGTGAATCATGGAGATCCTTCATAAGATTAGGAATATTTTTAACCTCATTGTTATGTTGGAAAACGTTATTAAAAAATCAAATTTGTAATATATATAATAATTATATTATTCCAAAATGTTCAAAGATGGGAAAATATGATGTACTACTATAAGATTTAGATGTAACTTGTGGACATAAAGAAGAAATTGACCTAACGCGTTTATGCTTTGAAATTTCAAGAAAGATTAGAAAAGCAATAAAAAATGATGTGACCAGTATAGACAAGTATTACAAATGATAGTGACACAAGTATAGACACTTTAAAAATAAAGTAAAATATTTCTTTAGTTGCATTTCTGCTTTTAAAGAATATACAACAGAATGGGTCTAATTTTGAAATTTGGATTTAAAATAAATGTTAGGAAAATTGAAGATTTCCTCAAAGAGTTTGAGGATGTGCTTTTTCCTGAACATTACAAGTAGTTGGAGGAATATCGAGAATTTTTCTTGGAGTATGAAAACTATCGCCTAATTCAATCAAAATATGGAAAGCACTTGAAGGTGTGCACATGGTCCACAAATGTAGGTGTATCAAATAAGAGAAAAATTGATCGCCTTATATTTCAATACACTAACCTTAAAAAGAGGTTATACATTAGGGTAGTCAATAATAATTCACTTTAAATGAAAATGAATATTAGAAATTAAATTGTAACAATAAGAGGAAGAAAAATAATCAAATGTCTGTAGTTGTAAGCATTTTTAAAATAAATAAATAAACTATACAATGAAAAACAAAAAAATTTTTTTTTCTTTATTTAGCAACTTATTTAACAAGCTTGTAGGTAGACAAATCAAACCAGGCTATTTTACAGTAGAGTGCACTGTAAAACGGGAGAGTTAAACACACACACACACACACAACACATTCTGGTATGAGGTGATCTTTGATTCATAAGCAATGACAAAGAAGGTGAGAATAGAGAAAGGAGAATTTCTCTTTCACCAATCATTTAACCCAACCTCATACCCGAAATCATGTACATGCATACTTGTGCGACAGGTTACAGGCTACTTGTCTTGTGCACAATCTCCTCCTTAAAAAATACAAGCACGTAGGCACACATAAGTGAACCCACCCTCATGAATGAAATCTTGTTCGGACACACACAACTGCGTTAGGTGCTCACCGATCGTCCACTTGACTCAAGCCTATAGGTTACAGGCTATTCGTCTTGCATACAATCTCCTACTTACAAAATACAAGCACGTACGCACTTACAAGTGAACCCACCCTCATGAATAATTAATACTCTCCTACTTAATTAATATAATCACGTACACAAGTGCTATTGAGTGATCGTCTAGCCAATGTCAAACAGCAATATGAAAAAGCTCGCCCATAAATCTGCACCTTTTCGATCATAAATGTCTCACATGGAAACCAAACCAACACACATTTTCCTAAAAAGGGTCGTACACACGTACCATTTGGTAATCCTCTAGCCATTGTCAACCAGCATTATGAAAAGGGTGGCCCATAAATCTATACCTTTTGATCATAAATGTCTCCTTCGTGATCCACACCCACACATTTTTCCAAAAAAGGGTAGCTCCCCCCACACATTTTCCTCAAAAAGGTTCCTCCCACCATAGATTTTCCTCACAAATGACTTACACCATTCGTTCCCCCACCTAAAAACACGTACTAAGTGCTACAATGAAGCATTTAAAAAACGAAGCCAATCCCCAGTTCCCTACTGCTGAGAACAAAGACAAATTTATTAACTGTTCGAGAGAAGCCCTATGTTCAAGTTTGAACATTCGACGCAGCAGGCTCAGCTATTTATTAACGACAGAAAACACAAGGCCTCCTTACAGCACATAAATTCACCTTAGAAGACATGGAGTCGTAGTAGGCGAAGACATGTAATTAGATTTAAGATTTTTGTATAAATAAAGGAAAGCCGTCAAATTGCTTTACACTAATCGTAAACTATTTAACTTGAACTGCGCGTCGGTTTTTGAGTTCAAGATTAAACCTCGAATCGGAAAATAAAGTGCAGACTAAAATAAACATTGAGAAAATATTATTAACGTTGCGTCGGTTTCAGAGTTCGAATTGAAACATCGAATCTGAAAATAATTTGATAAAAAAAAAAAATATTTTTAAAGAAAAAAAACATTTTTAAAGAAAAAACATTTAAAAAAAAACTATGATGATAGCAAGATCATCAAAGAAAAGTGAGCTAGAGGAAGTGCAATCGAAACTTATGGAGGAGATTAATCCATCCAAAAACGAGGCTGATCAAAGGGACCGTTCAGTAAGGCCATCGGACTTCCTTTTGTTCAGAATTAAAAGAAACGAAACCCAAATACAAGATGCAATGGATCTAGCCAGATGCTGCTTGACTAATCCATCACTGAAAGAACTGTAGGATATCAAAACTACGTTGGAAATTCGTTTGAGAGCGACCCAAGAAACGCTAACAAAGGTCGAAGGAAGATGCGAATCATGGGAAATAATTATAGAGTAATTGAAGCAATTAAAATGGCAAACTGAGATTTTGCTGGGCAAGATAAACAATGCTTTACCATATCTACAACCTTCACCAGGTCAAGACATACTCTCGTTCAGCCAAGAAGTTCCAAAGGTGGATATATCTCAATTCTACGGTAATGCCAAGGATTGACCAAACTTTTATGGCCTATTTACCGAAGTGATACACAAACGCGGAGATATCAGCGACACCATAAAACTGAACCACTTAAGATCGTGCCTGAAAGGCGATACAGCTACAATGGTGAGTCACTTATTGATTGGCTCAGCTGCAAACTACAAAGAGGCATGGAATTTGATATGTAAGCGGTACGAAAATAATCGAAAAATTTTCGCAGACCGGCTGAACAGTTTATTGGAATTGGAACCATTAAGATGTGACTCCGAGGAAACAATTCGCTGATTTTTAGATCAAGTTGCAGATGTTATTTTTGCGCAAATCCTTCTTCGACAATTTTCTACGGAAGCTCTGCAGTAATCCGAGCAACACGTCAAGACAAAAAACAGAGAAATCCAATAATCGTTAAATATTCGTCCCGCCAACGACTCCAGAAAATTTGCTGATAATAAGCTATACGCTGCCAGCGATCAAGGCGGCTAACGTTTAGCTTGGTGACAATGTGGCAGACGAGTGTGCGCAGATCATCCAGGGGCAAAACCGAGGGTCCGACCGACCGATAAAAATGGTATTTTGCTGTCTTTACCACTGCCTCCCAAAGTCCACCAAAGTGTGGGGAGCGAGGTGGGATGAATTCCCACTCGATGTCGTCAGAGACACAAAAATCTCGGACAGAGTCGATGTGCTTCTCGCTGAGGAAGAGTGGCTTGAGTTCAGCTAGGTCATTCTTGGCTCCGACGAAATTTGTCGCATTGTCCGACCATATGCGAACAGGCTTACATCTGGTAAGAATAAACCGCTTAAGCGCATTAAGAAAGGCTGCTGTTGACAAATCAGGAACCAGTTCGAGATGCACTGGCTTTGTTGCGAAGCAAATGAAGACCGAGATGTAGCATTTTACTGGTCCTTTGTTACGAATCTCGCTCTTGTAGTAAAACGGTCCACAGTAATCCACTCCAGTGACAGCGAAAGGATGCGAGCCACTAACGCGATCGCGAGGAAGATCAGCCATGATTGTCTCAGCCAGGACCGGTTTAGCTCGAAAACACATAATGCATTTTGTTGTTACGCTGGAGACAGTCTTCCGCCTCCCAATAGGCCAATAGTGAATCCGAATATGAGCAAGCAGAGAACGAGGTCCGGGATGCAGCTGACGCCTGTGAAAATGCATGATGATGGCGCGTATGACACGATGATGACTCGGCAGTATAATCGGATGCTGAGCATCGAAATCCAGGCTCGAGTGCTTTAGACGGCCACCAACACGAAGAAGTCCACACTCATCGATAAATGGGTTAAGCGAGGCAACAGAGCTGGATGATGCGATCGTCCGTCCGTCTTGAAGAGCCCTATACTCATCACACATGTTCGCCTTTTGGATGCTCCGCAAGAGTAGTTGAGTGCCCTTGTGTATCCAATCTACTGTTAGACTGGGATGCCTGATGTGATTCCGAAATTTATATATGTAGCCAAAGACACGACGCAGGTTATGAAATTAATTTGCAAACTTGCATCCTAAGCTGACATCAAGGCATCTGGGGATAGCAACTAGCACCCTTAGCCTTCACCGTTAGCTGTATTAAAGATATGCGATTAGCCGATTAGCTCCTCTAAAAAGAATGTCTGCCGGGTTGCATTCCGTCGGTACGTAGCGCCATTCTATTCCTGTCGTTAGCTCCTGTATTAAAGATATGCGATTAGCCGTGAACGTTTGGAAGCGTGAAGGCTCATCTCGTATCCAGGATAAAACAACTGCCGAATCCGACCAACAATAGTATCTACAATTAAATAAATTCATGTGAGCTATTTCGCGAATAAGTTCAGATAGAAGTGCAGCAGCAGATAATTTCAGCTTTGGTACTGTGAGAGTTCGTAAAGGTGCCACTCGAGACTTAGAGCACAACAAATGAGCTAGGGGCCGTCCCTCTGTTATAGATACAACGTAAATGCATCCACCGTAAGCCTCAATGCTCGCATCACTAAAGCCATGAACTTCGATGATGCTCTTTGGAACAATGACCAGTCGAGGGGGTTTTATTTGCTCGGTGTTGCAAATATCGGCACACAAGCTGTGCCAAGACCAGTGCAAAGAAGCAGGAAGACTCTCATCCCAATCCAATTGCTCTTTCCAAAGGTGCTGCAAAAAGATCTTGGCCTTGGCTACCACGGGTCCGATAAGTCCAAGCGGGACATAGAAACGAGCAATGGTAGACAGCACAGACCGTTTGCTAGGCTTTCCAGGCGCTTTCATTGGCGAAAATTTGAACAGAAGGCAGAGGCTGGATCCCACGCAAGTCCGAGAGTCTTCGTGATATCCGTGCCATCGTCAAATTTTAGAAAGGTCTCCCTTTCCTCATCAGGAACCTGTTGAAGCACGCGAGGATCGTTGGAGCACCACTTCCTAAGTTTAAAGTTTCCCTTTCGAAGCAGACTGACTGTTTGCTCCATAATATGAACTATTTCCTCGGCAGAGTCACCTCCAGTGATGAGATCATCTACATAAAAATCGTTAAGGATCACTTTAGATCCAGCAGGAAATGATCTTCTTTCATCAATAGCTAACTGCTGCATGGAACGAACCGCCAGAAAAGAAGCTGGCTTTGTGCCATAGGTGACAGTATCCAGCTTGAAAACTTGAATTTCTTGATGAGGCGAATCACGCCACAAGATACATTGCAAATAGGAATCGGGATCAGCCATCCTAACACACCTATACATTTTGCAAATGTCACCAGTCAGGGCTATTGGGAACGTCCTAAATTGCAACAGTGTAGCGAACAGCTTGCGTTGAATAGTTGGGCCTGCCATGAGGAGTTCATTCAGGGAATAACCAGACGAAGGCACGAACCATCAAAAACAACTCTAAGCTTAGTTGTTGAGCTGTCTTCCTTGAGACCACAATGATGGGGAAGATAATATTTGCAGCGATCTAGCATGTGCGACTCCACAAGAGACATGTGATTCAAATCCACATACTCCTTGATAGATGCTGAATATTGTGACTTCAAACCAGGATGACGCTCTAATTTGCGCTCGAGGTTGCAAAAACGACGATATGCCTGCTGATATGAATCTCCAAGTAGATCCACCGTATGCTTGATTGGAAGGCGAACCGAATATTCGCCAGTGTCCAAACGAGCAAAAGTTTGCTTAAATGCGCTTCACAATCAAGTTCCTCCTTGGTAGATTCATTGACTAAACGAGAACACGATTCTACCTCCCAAAACCGACGAACGATTTCATCAAGCGTGTGATCTGGGCTAGGATTTGGCGTCAGAACCGAGCTAGTGACCATCAATGAGGCAGGGCTCGCTGAAGAAGTTCCTCCTGTGACATCCCAAATGAGTTTTTTGAAGAATGGGCAAACCAGGAGCGATTTTGATTTGACCGACACTCAACAATTCAAAAAACAGGCCAGCTCCAATTAACAAATCAATTTTTTGCGCCTTAAAGAACTCTGGATCAGCTAAGCGAATATTTGAGACGCAGTTGCGGAGACAGATTTCCAAAACGAGAACAGTTGTAAATTAAGGTAGCATATGAAATAATGTCGTACTTTAACAAGCGATGTTCAAAAACCTATACATGGTGAGCAGTGTCTGCTCATCTATTATATGAAGATTTCATATAATTAAATAAAATATATGTCATTGTATTCTCGTTATTATAAGTTATCCTCGCTTGGCTGCGATAATAAGAAGATAATTGTGGAATTTGCCAAGGTATATTGTTAAACCAATATATTATAATAGGTTTCCTTTTATCGTT
>JAWNLJ010000394.1:47500-49023 GCA_035042365.1 Drosophila dives
GTCGTAACAAGGTTTCCGTAGGTGAACCTGCGGAAGGATCATTATTGTATAATGTCCCTTACCGTTAATAAATCAAATGTCATATTTTATAATAAAACATTTTTATATATATATATATATAAATGTTCTGTTAATTTCCAATTACACAAATAATTACAACTATATACGGTCATTTTAAAATTTTGTTATCAATAATTATTATGTGTTTTTGTATTTTAATGGATCAGCTTTGCGTGCATATGTACCATAATATGCATGCGTTGCACAAATGTATTGTTCATTATTCTTATGCGCATACATTGTATAAACGCAACAACCTAAATTTATATTGTTGTACCTGTGTTCAGGTTAATGTTTTGCATATATATTTATAATAATATAATTGTTTGGCTATTTTAATAAAAAATTTTCATGTACCATATTTTTATAAATTATGTAAGACTAAGACATTTCGCAACAATTTTTAGGTAAATCAATTTTATTGAAGGAATTGATATATGCCAGTAAAATGGTGTATTTTTAATTTCTTTCAATAAATATATTTTTGACGTAATGAAATAAACCAAAAAATTTAATAACTCTAAGCGGTGGATCACTTGGCTCATGGGTCGATGAAGAACGCAGCAAACTGTGCGTCATCGTGTGAACTGCAGGACACATGAACATCGACATTTTGAACGCATATCGCAGTCCATGCTGTTATGTACTTTAATTAATTTTATAGTGCTGCTTGGACTACATATGGTTGAGGGTTGTAAGACTATGCTAAATAAGTTGCTTAAAATATTTATTTTTTTATAAATATTTGAGCATATGGTATATTATTGGATAATAATGTGTGTGCATTTTTTAAGTGCATACACGAAATATTCATAATATTAATTCATATATGAAAATACATACTACCTCTCATTGTAAATAATTTGTATGAGAAATCTGAAGATATATACTTTCTTTTTTCAATTCAAATAATATCGAGAAATGTCTAGCATAAAAAAGAAATAAAATTTTTTTTCATGTAGAATTGTCTCGTTTATTATAGATGCGATAAGAAAACTGTTGTAATAATATTATTCTTCAAATAATAATGTATTTTTCACAATATGGAATATATCAATAGTATTCAATTAAAATTGTTTTATACAACCTCAACTCATATGGGACTACCCCCTGAATTTAAGCATATTAATTAGGGGAGGAAAAGAAACTAACAAGGATTTTCTTAGTAGCGGCGAGCGAAAAGAAATCAGTTCAGCACTAAGTCACTTTGTCTATATGGCAAATGTGAGATGCAGTGTACGGAACATCAATATTCTAGTATGAGAAATTAACGATTTAAGTCCTTCTTAAATGAGGCCATTTACCCATAGAGGGTGCCAGGCCCGTATAACGTTAATGATTACTAGATGGTGCTTCCAAAGAGTCGTGTTGCTTGATAGTGCAGCACTAAGTGGGTGGTAAACTCCATCTAAAACTAAATATAACCATGAGACCGATAGTAAACAAGTACCGTGAGGGAAAGT
>JAWNLJ010000400.1:0-85218 GCA_035042365.1 Drosophila dives
GAGCATACTCAACGCACTAATAATGCCATCAACAAAAACAACAACCACGAATTTCAACAGCGCTCCAATACAGATTCATACAGTGTCTGCAGTATGTCTGCTTCCAGCATGACACTGCCGGAGACCACCTTGCCAGTGGTAATGCAGAACGCAGTTGGCTCCAATGATCCCAGCCAAGCACGTAAACGCAATCAGCGCATTGTTACCAAGTCTTACCGCAACGGAATCACAACTATTGACATGCAAGTAAGTATTGCCATGCAAATTTAGCTAACGCAATATTAACAATATTAATTTCACAGCACACATCGACATCGAGTTCTATGACAGATAAATCCAATGCTTACGAGTTCTCCGAGGACAACGAAAAGTGTGAAAAGATTTCGATTTTTCGCAAGCGACGGCTTGCTGACAAGAAGTACGAGTTCTCAGAGGATAACTCCGAAAACATTATACCATTCACAAAAATACGTTCAGCTGGACGTACAACATTTAGTCCATCGGCTGCCAGCTCAACCGCTCAGCGTAGTCTGCATCGATTCTCGCCCACAGCCCATTTCTTTCACAATTCTCCATGTGCTTCGCCATCGTCCTCGCCACATCCTGCGCATCCGGCACAGCCTGCGCAGACGCCGCCGCATATGGGCTTTCGTTCACCACCTTCCAGTTCGAATCTGATGCGCTCGCCCAGCCGCAATGCAAATGCAGCCACAGTGGCTGCTCAGATCTACAATCAAAAGTCGCCACCGCTGTCTCAGGCGACGCAGCAGATGCTTAGCTATAAGCCTGTTGGCCCTTTGGGTGCACTATCGCCATTGCAGGTATCTATGGCTAAGCGCTTTGACATTGGCGGTTCCATGTCACCCAACGCAGGGCTTTCATTTTTGTCGCCGCGTCGCGATGAGCAGCGCATTGTCGAAATGCCTGTACAAGGCGGCCTGATGCCAGAGAAACCGGTGTGCACCAAGAAACTGCGACGTCGCTATGTAGATGAGGATGATGCCACCTCAGTGATTACCAGTGAGGAAGGTAAGTTTTTCTTCTCAAATAATTTATTGTATCCAAACTGAATATCGAATTATCGACAGACGACTGCATCTCGCCGGGATATCACACGTCGCTGCCGATGGAGGTACACGGCTCGTGCTACTCGGAAATGCAAATGATTTCACAGGCATCCTATCAGCGCCTGCGCTGCAGCAGCATCATTATAACACAGCATTCGTTTGACCTCGAGACGTTCACATATTATGTCATAAGCATGATCTGTCAGAAGCATCAAAAGATGTACAATGTGTTCCACGACTGGGCCTATGAGGTCATCAATGTGTGCCCCCTCAGCCAAACGATCAGCGGCTTGCTAATGGCACAATTCTCGGCCCGCGATCAGATGCCAACCAGTCCGACGAATTGCATGTATTGCAGCGGTCGCATGGGATGCACCTTCCACAAAGGGCAGTATGAGTGTCGTATTCTCTTCACATGGAACATGGAGAGTGGCCAGTGGCAGGTTTTGGACTATGGCGAGCTCAAGGAAATACACGAGTTGTTTAGTCCCCTCAAGCGGCTAGGCAAATCACGCCTGACCTTTGCACAGGTGGCCAAGCAGATGGCTCGGGAGATGTCTGCAAGCCTCAATCGATTACCTGATTATACTTGCAATTTGCGTGTTCTCACTGCAGATATTAAAAAATCAAAAACATCCATTTCCGATTTGGACAATATGGTTGAGTTTTTTCTGAAGCGCACAAATATCGAAATGCTCTGATCATCTCTAAAGGGTTCCTATGGCTACGGCGTAAATTGCTGTTTCACAATTTACCCGTTACCCTCTCGTAACGTACAAGTGCTTCTAGTTCAGTTTCAAACACAAAACCGTGTGCTGTATTTAGTTTTTAAATTCATTTTATTTATTTTAATGCAACGAAACGCTTTTGCAAAAGGTTGAAATGCGTCCTAATTTTGACTGAAGTCTTTTAAGTAAACTATATCTTCTAGCTAGTTTTTTGACATCCATACAATAATACATATGTATATAAATATATATCTTAAATATTTCACATAATACATTCTACTTAAATCTTAGTTAGTTCGTATTAAGATTTATCAGTGTGGTACTTTGAAATTTGTTACCACTTAGTTAGTTGCATCTGTTTAAAGGGTGTGCAAAAAAGTAAAAAATATACAAATCTAATGAATTACTTTATGTAAAATACAACTTGAGTGAGTTACATAATATAACGGTTAAATGGCCAGTAAATAAGTTAATGACAACCATGTTATTTTTTAATATAAACGATATATACAATGTATATGCTTTCCGAATACTTGAAACGTGGTGTTTTTATTGTTATAAATTATACGGGATGATTTTTCTTCTATCAAATTATAAATATATTGGATCTAATAAATTGGATCTAAAATAATTTTGGTTGAAACATTGTGTACATTTTCCTTCTTCGACTGTTTTTTATTTTTTAAATACGAAATATTCAATAAATTCATACACTTCTTGTAATTATGGGAAAACTTAAATCAGTTGGCTATTATCTGTTCATATGCATCGCTATATATATCGCTAACACACACACGCTTTAGCTGACAAATGAAAAACCTTTTTATATTTACCCTATGAATTATAAACAGTCAACGACCAATGAAAATTTTTGCAGATTCACTCCGTTCGTAGATCTTATCTTAATTGAGATATCTGTAGATAAGACAACTCCATTTCTTTTTGACTTGCTAAGTCCTTTTATCGGCGCAGCAACTTGTAGCTATATATTTATATTTATATATTTGTATATTTATTATATTATCAGTTGTCATGGTCAACGACAATGTATTTATCCTTAGCTCATCTTTTAAAAGATAATATCAGCACTTATATTGTTTTTAGACCTGTCAATTAAGTTAATGTACATTTTAATATAAAATATAAGTAAAAGTGCTTGCAATCTGTTCGGAGAAAACATAATAAATTTACATATTATTTAAAAGAGATTTAATCTTCTCACTGAGCGTAAACGATTGCAAAATACTAGAATCCCATACCGTCAATACCAGCTGTTAATAGGGTTGTGGTAGCCAAGAAATCTCGTTATTTGGAGGATATTTTTAGTAACTTACCGTCCAAATTTACATTTAAAATTGTCGTAAAAATAGAATTCTTTGAACTCTATCATTCAAATTGTAATATGTGGTTTTATCGATTAATTAAAGTGAAATTAAAATGTGAGCCTTGTGAAGAATTTAAGAATTGCAGCCAAGTTTGGGAATCATCTTTAATTAAAATTATCGTATCTTCCTCCTATTTTGGTTGATAGTAAGTCGTTCAAATGATATTTTCCCGATAACTCCTCGAAAAACACCTTTGTTTTAATTTTTTCCTCAACTTTATTACATAAGTATACACACATATATAAAATATATTAAACAGTAACGTAGTTATGCTATATTAATTGTACTGTAGTAAACATAATTATCATATTAAAATCCATTAATCATGAATATTTTGTGCAGTAAACTCTTAGTTATACGCAGCAAACATTATTAGAAAATAATTTGTGGATTTCTTTTTCATTTTCTCTATACTTGTTAAAATTTGAAAGTCATATAACATGTCACAACGTTGAAAATTTCATTAATGAAACTTAAAAAACAAAAACAGTGTTCAACTAAATATTTACATATTCATTGAAAACCTCATTTCGAAAATGAAATTCGGCATCAACTGCAACAAAATTGTATTTGCTCAAGATTTCGAAATAAACCTGGAGCCCTATCAACTTAAAATAATTTGTTACTAAATTGTAGAACCTATTAAAAAAAAAATTTGTTACAATAGTAAGTTAATATGTACACATCAAATTTAAAAACTGTTCATTTCGTTTATATTAATTTGCATGTTTTTTTTATATTGATTTGACTAGTGGTTTATGAATTTCACATTTAATTTGAAAAACGCACTTGGAGCCTGATTTGAAACCACAACGCTTATTTTAGTTGCAAATACAAACATTAAAAGTGATTACACATCTAAAAATACATTTAATTCACAATTATATAGTTTCGTAATTTTAAATCCATAAAATTTCTCAACGTGGGCTGGTTCTTGGCATCAAACATGCACAAACATACATTTTCATTTGTTTTGTTTTGTTTTGATTTGTAATTTGCAAATCTATCATTAGAAACTGTTCTTGTTCGACTTATTTGCATCAGTTTGCTTAAAATAATTTTATATATTTTAATGTACATTTTTGTTTGTTCTGTAGATCAATAAATAGGCGCACCTTTTGGGAGCAACGCCCAAGGACTAACTGTTTACATACTGTCCTCCTTCAGTTTAACTGTCGAATTTATGCAGACAAATAACTGTGTATGTGTGTGTGTGTGTCAGTGTGTATTGTGTGTTTATACTGCTGCAGCCAAAAGCTTCAGTTTTCGCACAATATTTTTGGAATCAATCATTTGATGATTATTCACAGAATTAATGAGGTAGAACTGTTCTCTGCCCTTATTCTCTGCCAGCGATCTCTGTGACCCGCTACCAGCTGTTGCTAATTGCATGCTCCAACTTGGCCTTGGCAACAGCAGTTGCCGTTGTGGCGCTCAGAGGTCCCACAGTTGTGGCAACGACGCCCTGTTGCTTACCAGCAGCCAAAGCAGCGGCGGCAGCAGCTGCCGCCAACAGAGAGGCCGATGGGGAGCTGGGCATGAAATTGACATTGATGTTAATGGGATGCACGACGGGCATGCTGGTGTAGCTCTTCTCGAGCAGATCGATACCGTTCAGATACGGCACCAGCGCGTTAAAGTCCACATTCAGTGGCACATAATAGTTGCCTTGGCCGTGCAGCGCAAAGATTGGTACGGTAAACGTATGCCGGGCCGGCACTGGTGCGGTGGTGCTGCTGGGTGTACTCAGCTGGGCGCCGGCAGCACTCAGCTTTGCGAGGAGCGGACTGGAGTTGGAGCTGCTGTTGTGCAATTCCGACTTGATGTCCTTGATGTCACTGAAGCTGAACGATGGCTTGTTGTCATCGCGCCCCAAGCCCATGGGCCGTGGCGGAATTGTGTTGCTCGCCTCGCTGTGCACGTCCAAGGGGAGATCACCGTTGCAAGCAGCTTCGGCCAGTTTACGTTTCTTGGCCATTATGGGAGCTATCTCGGGCTCGGTGCCATCCTTGGAGTGATCGGACATCGCATGCAAATGCGAATGCGAATGCGAGTGATCGCTTTGCAGATGTGGGGCATGCTCGCTGCTCGTCTCCTCATCGTGCAGCTCGTGCACGAAGCGGTCCTTGATGTGGTTCTTGTACTTGTAATTGTTGTTGTGCTCAATCTCGTGTGAGGACTCCGAATAGTTGCGCAGCCGCAGCGACAGCAGGTCGTCCGTTGTGTGATGATTGTGGGCCAAATGGGCATGCTGCTGCAGCATGGAATCTCGCGGCGGAGGCGAGTGCATGTTGGAGGTATCCGTGTGCAGCAGCGGCTCCCGCGACGAATCGAATTCATGCTGGCTGCTATCCGTATGATGATGATGCGGCGCCGTCGATGTTATCACTGGCGCCTGATGCGGCTGCTGGTGGGCAGCAATGCCAACTGCGTTGGCGCTTGCAGCCACCGCCTTGGCCAGCGGCATGAGGCATGTGGATGTCGATGTTGTTGAACTGGCCGCAGTGCTGCTGGCGGTGTTTGAGCCGGATGAATTGGTGGGTACGTTGTCGCCATTGATGCCATTGACACTGCCACTGCCCCCTGCCAGTTTGCTTGGGCTTTGACTCTCCATGCTGGCCGTGAAAGTGTTGGCATTCGTGGCCGAGGCAACAGTTGCAAGAGCAGCCTGCTGATTGCGCTGCATCTGATTGAGATGATTACGAAAACTTAGATCCTTCACATCATTATGATCGTTGCTGTGCTCCACATCCGAGGCGCCCAGCATATCACGCAGGTGGCACAGCGGTGGATGGTAGGCCTGGTGCGGACTGCCGCTGGAAGCGCTCACATTATCCGGCATGTGGCAGCTGCGGCTGGACTTGTAGCAGTCGGCTAATAAACAATAAAAAAAAAAAACAATCAATAAGAAGGGTAAAATAAATATTTATTTCTTAAAATTTAAATTGTAGCTCAAAAATTAAATTGTCAAAATGAATGTTATTTTTTTACTCATGATTAACAAAATCAAAAATAAATAAAATTCTTAAACGAATAAAATTAATGCTGGTTTTACTTACCCTTGAAAACTTCATCGCTATGCTCCTGGAGACGTGTTAGGAGTCGATAGCAAATGTCCTGCATTTGGCTATCATAGAGGAACTTGGCCGCCTCCTTCATGCAGTCCATGTAACCGTTGCGATATTCGCTCTCCTTTTGGAGGCACTCGCTCTGCAAGTGCTTCAGGTGTCGGATGGCCATCTCAATGATTTCGGTCTTCTCGATGCGACCACGCCCCTTGCGTTGATACTGTGGCGGAATGAGGCGTGACAAATCGGCCAGGCAGGAGTTCATGCGATCGCGTCGCCGCTTCTCAATGATGCGATGCGACAATGGATCTTGCTGTTGAGGCACACACAAATGGAGGAGTGGAATTTCAATTAAATTGGGTTATAACAGAGCCTAGCTAACTAGTAAGAGTAAAAGATCATGGTGTTCTGGGACCATTATCATGCTTAATAATGATTCTGGCCAGTGATTCTGTATATTCATTTTTCATTTTTTTTTTTTGTCTTTTTTTTTATTCAATTAAACAATTTTGATATGGTTTGAAAGTTGTATTATTTTCATACAATAAAAAAAGAATCAAAAGCGGCGACTTCTCGGGTTGCGTGCGGTGCATGTGCGTTCTATGTGAGTTGTGGGCGTGCGAAAGTGGGCGCAAATCATCGACATCGGTTGCCATTTGCCAGTGAATGGTAAATCGGTAATCGGTTATCGGTAATCAGTAATCAGTAACCAGTAATCAGTCCCAGAATATGAGTTCGAGCTATGTTACTCGGGCGCTCTTTTCTTTTGATCCTTTGATCTTGCTTTTCGAATTCGATTAGTGTCGCGATTTTGTTTGTTCGCTCTAAAATTGTAATATTTACCCTCGATGTTTTATTACGTCTTCCGGTGGCATATTCAGCATCATCCTCGCTGTATGCTGTTGCCGATGTTGAAAAATTTAAGCTAGATTCTGTGCAATAAGGAAAACTGGAGACAGCTGCTTCGCTATAATTCGTATGCGTTTTGTTTCATATGCAAAAAGAAGTGGGAAGGATAAGAAACACAAATAAGTCCAAATCTTGTTCAAAAGCTTTTCAAATTTTGTTTTTTGTTTTGTTTTTTTTTTTTCATTGGTTTTCATTGTTTTAGTAATGCATTTATTAGGCGCATAACTTAAACTGACTTAAAGTAAAAATTTAAAGCTAATTAATCTAATTATTATTATGTATTTAAATAATATATGTGTGTTGCTTTAATATGGGCAATGCTTTATTTCGTTTGAATTAAATGTAAATGTAACAAATAAACCTAAGCTGCAAATTTAAAAGAAAAGAAAAATGTATTAATCGAATTGTAAAGCTGTAAAAATCAAACAAAACTCTCAGTCTGCCACTCAGCCCATAACACTCATAACACTCTCTTACATATCTCACTCTCAATTCACTTATAATGATCCATTGTTGGTAGTCAACCAGCAGATAATCCGAGAGTTGATTCCCGAAAAGGGCCACCAATTATTGCACCCCAAGTGGTCGCTTGGCTAAAATCAAACGAGCGTTTTGTTTTGTTGTGGTTGTAGTAAAAAATGATAAATGTGCCTTAAAGTACAAATAGCATAGTATAGTAGAATCGTTGTTCAATTGCAAAACATACCCAGCTATATAGTCAAATTGTACACATCAATACTTACACTTAAACACCTTGAATTTTTCCATTTTGTAAAAGTCTAATTTTGTGTGGGATTGGGCTTTATATATTGTTGTTTACTAATTGTTTAATAATTCGTAATTTGTAATTACATGTGAACAATTTTTTATGATTTATCTATTATTATACACGTACGAATCAGCAGCTCACCAAAAACACTACCCACACGTTTTATTTAAAGCTCAATAAACGCTCAGTTTGTATCAAAATATTGGTTCTACACGTTTTCATAGCATTTATCAAAAGAAAAAAATATATATATATATATAAATAAATGTTTTTAACAGCCAGAGGAATCAAAATTGCTGAAAACTAACGAGAACTGTTGCCAAGTGTGGCAAGTAAGTAAATAAAACGAGAAGCATACAAAACAAAGTACAACAGAAAAAAAAACCATGCATTTCGTCAATTCAAATGAGCTGCAAAACAAACACAGAAATATTCAAAAACTAAACAATAAACTAAAACAGAAAAAAAAATGCTGAGAAGGCGCCAAAGCATCAGAAAACGCTAGAAGACTTTTTGCTACTTCGAGCGACGGTCGCGATAAGCGCCGAAACGCAACGATTTGTTCCACATGTGTGTGAGTTATATATGTATGCAAATACACACACACACACATACACATGTGTATATATGAATATGTCTATATGTGAGCACATAATAGCTATTAGTACGATCCAGTGCATGGCGCTTATAACTTGTTTGGCTAACCCGCTTAGAAAAACTCTTGCGAAATCTACTAACTGAAAAATTAACAACCTGCTATTGCTGCTACTGCTATTACCATCTGCCCACTACTTGCTAGACAACTTGTTTGTATCGTTATAACTGACACGCTGCTATCTTGGCCAGCGCTGCGTATGAGTGATGCGCACTTCGCACAATAATATTGCTTATGTGTCATTGACCACAGAAAATTACCTTACTTTTATTGCCAATGATAAACCACTTAATTATTCAAAAAGAAGAAGTGGAAATATTTTCTATTATTACAAAATTTATTTCTAAAAAGTATAAAAGAGGTTTTCCTACCTGAAAGCTTATTTCTTTTAGATTTACTTTTTCATTAATTCAATAAAGAAATGTTTGTAATGTTGTGTAAAGTATTGATGAAAAATGTGAAAAATGCAAAGCTTATATGAATCATTTATTTTCTGTTTACTTGTGTGCTATTTTTATGTCTGTACACATAAAAAAAAAATAACAAATGATTACTTAGTTGTGCACAGGGCAATTGCCTATCTGGAATGTACTCGAACAGTTTGGCATTGGTGTGAGGAGAATGAGTGTGTCTGGAATATGGGATGGCGTGCAGCAGGCCTTGATTGGGACAACAATCGCTGAGATAGTCCCGTGTGCAGGGCGTGTTCTTAATTTACATCATTCGAGTGACAATTGTCAATTGCAATGTTCGAACTTTGAGCACAGGGAACGGCGTCAGATACCAAATCACTCGCTTGATTCATGAAATATCTACGCGGTGCCCTGAACGCTAAGCGCTGAACATTGAACCCGACGGACACGCCCCCTTGCGACCGCCCAAGAAAAAAAACCTGGCAATCGTTCGTGTTGGCGTTTTGTGAGTTTTTTTTTTTTGTTTTTATTATTATGTTTTTGGTGCCAAAACATTTTCGATGTCGTAGCCGTTGTCGCACTTTTCAACTATTAAGTAATTGGCAACGAATGGCGCTCGTCTAAATTTATAGATGAGCCAGCAAGAGATCTGTGCAAGTGCATTTGCAATACGACAGGTAGTCAGTCCGCCCGTAAGCAAAATGACGCCAACTGTTGATCAGCCGCACGCTGCTTGCCAAAAGCATGTACGGACGGACATCGGACAACGCCATTGGTTGGAGAGTCCTTAAATTAACAGAGTTTTATACCATATAAAATATATATAGTCATAGAAGGTTTTGCACACGCGCGGCTCCAAAATATATAATTTTTGTTGACGATATCGTGCGTTAACCTAAAAATAAAAATAAGTTTGTATTTAGCTTTATGGCTTCCTGTTGATATTCTACCACAAAGATAAGATAACATGTCGGTTACACGTGACAGACAAGCTCTTCAAATTACACACGTATCACAATAATATGAATTGATTTTCAAATTTAACATTTCATATTTTTATTGGTTTGCCTTATCAAAATTGGAAATACCCAAGTGGATTGTGATAAAAATCTTAAGTGCTTTTACATTATTATAAAGATAAAGCCATAATCTTGTTGAGTTGTTTTTTATTCAGTACTATTGCAACATTAAGATTTCAAAATCAGTCAGATCGAGATCACATATCACATGCCATATTAATAAGGCTGCCAATCAAGTTGCTCATGAAGTGACTAAGCAAAACTAAAAAAATATAGTTTAAATCAATTGCCAAGCGGAAAATTTGTATAACTAAATTTGTTTGTATTGTTTGTTTAGTGTTTGTATAAATATTTGTGTAAACTATTTCAATGTCACGCATTTCCGTTATAGAAACTGTGTCAAATTCAATAGACCTTCGCACCAAATCATCATAGAATTTCCATATTTTCACACTACAGTTGACATTGGGCAATCGAAATGAATGTGCTGCAAAATTGTGAAATACACATGAAAGAGCAAAGCGATGACGCACATCGGAGGTAAAAGTCATGACAGAACATGGGGATCGACCACAACAAAAGTCAACTCAATTCTAAATATAATAAATTATGGTTTTCACTTGGGCAAATTAGCTATGACAATGAACTAAAAATCAAAAGTAATCTTAGTCACCTTCTGTGAGTATTGCGATTTAAGATTTGCGACTGTCACTGGCCGCCATAACCTTGACTGCACCTGCAATCACCGATAAGATATCTATATATATATATGTATATACAACGTTGGATTATAAACAAATACAATCGTGTAGGCCCGTCACAGGCGATGAATACAAAAACAGCAACAACAAAAAATACACAGCTAAAACAAGTTGAGTGTTTCACAGCGATCACGTGAGATGTTTTTATTATGGCTGAATAACTGGAAAACTCACAGCAACCGGTTGCAGTTATAAATAAATGAATATGTATGAATCTACACATAGAAAAAATATTCAAACTCTATTCTATAACACATAAATAAGTTGTGTTCTGCTAAAAATCAGAATATGTATTTTCTTAAAAGAAAATGCAGAAAAAGTATGGCCTTAAATCTTTAAATTGGCTTTAAATTTAATATTTCTTTATTTTATTAATATTTTAAATTATTAGGAAATATATTTCTGAAATAAAGGGCCGACCAATTTTAAGAAGATTTTTTTCGTATAATTTGAAATTAAATCTTAAATATTGAACATTTTTCGAGAGTAGATTAGTCTTATTTTCTAAGGGAATTTTTTACAAGTGTTGTATGTTTGGCAATAGCTGACCAGAATACTTGCTAAAATGACCAAAATATAACACTCACCATAGAGTAATGGGTATAATGCTTATCCGTCAAGAAAAAGCCAGCGGGCTTAAACTGATTTGTCAGCAAAACTTGTGCACGTGTCGAGTGAAGTGCTTGGCAACAGTGCTTGGCTAGCAAACGGAACTGCAAAACTGGCATATGGTATCCCCCCTCCCCTCTCAATTCCCCTACCCACACTACCAATCCTTTTAGCTTTTGTGCTGTCTAAGCAAAAACAATTCAATAAACATAAACAACAGCAATTCACAACACAGCAGCACACAGCACAATGAGCTCAATTGAGCACAACAAAACAACCAAACAAGAAAGATGAGTGCGGCATTTGATTCATAACGTATACGCCACTTACAACACACACAAACACATACATGGCATACATACATAGAAAGGAATGTACATACGTATATATTTAACGACTGAAAGATGACGATGCAGCGGAAATGGGCATCGTTTGATTCAGCCACGTGAAATACATTCGTACGTCAGAAATACAAAATCGTAAAATGCAACGTTGAGTAAATTATTGTAACATATAATAAAATTGTTATGGAATTCAATTTACGTTCATAATATTTTTATTGAAAATTTGAAGTAAAGTTAAGCATTTGTAAGTAAATATTTATTTATGTACATTTTTTGGAAATTATTTCTGAAAACATAGCAAAGCGTTTATTGAAATGTGCATTATTAATGGGTATTTTTTCTGAACTCTTCTGCATTTCATCGACATTGCTCATATATTTATTTGACGACATTTCGCCCGAAAACAAAAAGTTGCTTGACTAGAAACTGTTTAGCATTTAAACTTTTTTTTAATAACGTTTAAAAAATTGTTAATATAAACTGCTTACGTGCAGTTAACGGGAAAAAATTAAGTATTTATAAACGTGCAAATTCATTGAAAATTAAAACTTAACCTTTGAGACGTCTGCAATGAATGAGAATCTGAATAGTAAAGATGTATGCCCAACCATAATTTACACTAAATTTGTGACCTAAAACAATAACATGAGCGCATGTGAAATACTTTTAATAACTGGGTCAACTGACATAAAAAATCCATCTATTTAAATCACTTAGCGGCAATCAAATGCAATGTGGGCCCAACCAATGGACGCGGCTGACTCACCTGCCCCACACAGCCCCAGGCCCCAGACACAAGAGACTCGCATCGGAATATACCCAGCCAACGTTGAGTGCATTAATCACAACGAGGAAAGCACACAAAAATACATGTACAGACACACACACACTAACACATTCGCACACGCACACACACTTGCTGTCAAGTTGTGTAAATTTCTCAATATTTGCGGCACGTTTGTCAAACTGCACGAGGCAATCGAGTGCTTCATTTCGTTGATCTACACGATTATAAGGAAAGGCATGCAAACTGGTGCATACAAAGGCATGTAAGCATGTATGTATTAATCAATGCATATGAATGTAGATGTGTATATGTGTGTATGTGTGTGTGTAAACTGAACTGCATGGAATTGATCGTGGCTACGTGCATGCGTTGGAAACGCCAATGGACGAACTATGAAGATAAGACGACGCCAATTCGAATTTGAATTCGAATCAGAATCAGAAACAGAAAAAGAAACAAATCGAGAGAGAGTGAGAGAGAGAGAGTTAGCTGTATTCCTATTTATGTGTGTAGCTAGATATAATTTAATGCGGGCCGTATTTTATTTATTAATAGAGCGCAAAACACGCGTTTATTTTGTAAACAGTGCTCGCTATACGAAGCACTTATGCTATAAACAGATAAATACATAGTATATTATATACATATATATATATATATATATATATATATATATATATATATATATATATTAATTTCCAATCGATTGCGGCTTGCTTTGACGTGTTGTCTTGCTGAATATTTGTGGGTTGCTTAACCTACATGACGAATGCACCCGCAGCAGCAGCAGCAGCTGCCGGCGTTAGTTCGAAATGTAACACAAACATAGCCAGCAAACAAACACACTTTCTCAGATTTCCCTTCGTGTGAGAGGCACCAAATCACATATCACTTATCACTGGGTCACGGCCGATTGGTTGATCCGTTGATTCGTTTATTCGTTTATTGGTTGATCGCTTGGTCGGTCGGATGGTTGGTCGGTTGGTTGGTTGGTTGAGGTCACGCCGAAGACAAGATCCCGAAATCGAAAACAACGAGAGACAGCTGCGTTTTCGAGCTTTTGCATTTGGAGCAGCTGCCACGTCGTGCAACAAACCCGAGATCTCACAATATATATCTCTCAACCAGCCAATTACATGCATACTCTTAACAGTATATATATATATATATATATATATATGTATATATGTGCGTATGCATACATGTCCTTATGTACACAGTAGATACGTTATCCGGAATGCGTGTGCGTCACTATCGTTTCGCTTTTATCGCGTATTTTCTTATCTCGTTTATGGATGACTTCTTTGTAGTTGGGTTGTTATTCTTTGTTGAAGCAGCGCTCTAGTCCAAACTATAAACATTTGAAATATATGATGACCCTGCAGATGCTTGTTTGCCTCACAAGTCACAAGTGACGAAAACAGGGAACGCAACGAAATGTTTATGGTAACGACAATGATTAGCAAAATGTTGATGACGGCCATGTAAATGAGAAAGAAAATTTTCTAGTTCCTTCCGTTTATTGTTTTAGATTAAAATTCTCCAATTACAAAAAAACCCATTGTAAACCCAAGACTATACAAGATTAAATGCATTAGTGTGACTTGCCAACACTTTGAACATTTCTACCTAAAATTAATGGATCACGTGACGCATACTTAATATATTTCTTAAAGAACCGTGGAGTGTTTAACAGATTAATTGATGTCAATTGTGCAGATGATCTGTTCACACACTGTGTGCATACATACATCTGTCTACACATTGTGGACCTATTTTTTCGAAAACAAACCCAGGCTAGCTTATATGAAAGCCAATTGGTTAATGTATTTTGTTAATTTGTATTTATGAGCTTGTTTGCCCCGATTAGGCAAATAAAGCTGTTATTGTTGTTTTGGCTGTTGCATATTTGATTATTGGGTATCGAAGATGGTTACTGTAATATGCATAATGTACACATGTATGCATGTGTGTATATAAAATAAAGCACATACAGATGTACGTATATTGATAAGAATCGTTTTAGGACCAATGGATACTGAATACTAAAATAGACAAATAACTACAGTCGACAACAACAGTTGATGACCTTCAAAAGGACACCGACTTTCACACATTCACGTGCTGACGTATGTGTGTGCGTTTGCTTTTATGTGTTGAGCGCACGCCCACCAATGCCAATCAAAATAGAGAGGGGCAATTGAATATTGTTGCTGCTGTTGCTGTTGGCTATTTTTATCCATGTTTTGGCCGTTGACATTTAGTTAAAATAAGCTCACTTTATTAAAACCCGGTTTCCAATCCGGTCTCTCAAGCCGTTTTTTTTTTATGAATATTGTCAATATATATGTGCGCAAATATATGCAAAGGAATTTCTATAGAGTAGAAAAGAATAAAAACAAATTTCAAATGTCATAAAATTCCGCGATAAATAAGATTCAAGTTCAAAATACAAAATGGAAAGATAAAGGGGTAAGCCAACTAAATGCAGAGCGTCACGTTTGCCCATTATTGTTTTTTTCTTTTGTTATTTGTTTGCATAAATAAATACATAAACTAAAAATTCGATTTAAAAATAGAGTCAACGATTATTGGACTGCCCACGTTTTCAGCTGTTTTTCGCTTGGTTTGCTTGTTCGCTCAACTGCCAAAAATAGCCACACGATCCACGCCCAATCCCAATCAACACACTCACACATACAAACAAATGTGTACACATTGACACTCACATAAGAGACCGTTATACAGCCGGCAAAACACAATATAAAAAATGTAACCAACTTAAACTGCAACTTATAGATAATAAAGTATTAAAAACTATACTAATAACTAATTATATGCATAAACTTAAACGCGCGCAGGTGAAAGTAAATGGTCTTTTATTTTATTTATTGTTTATTTTTGTTTCCGTCTATACCTACCTCTCATACTTGACCGGATGTGGGGCATGTCCGTTTGACTCGATCCAATGATCCATGTTGTTTATGCTGTTGCTGCGGCTGCTTCTGGGCAAAATTGCGTTATCTGCTGTCCTCTGCTGCTGCGCCGACGTTGCTTGCATTTGTGGTGGAATGGTGGAAGGTGTGCTTTGTGCTCTTTACGTCAGTGCAGAAATCGCCAAGCTAAAACGCCGGCGAATACGCGCACGAATTTATGACAGCAAACAGGTTGTCGGCGAATTCACTTCCGGCGAATTACAAATTGTTGCTTGCTTGGTGGTATTTTCAGGTGGGGTTTACTTTTAGTATACGATTACACAAGTCAGTTTGCTATAATATGCTTAATTATATATTTTCTTTAAAACTGTCGTTAATTGACTTTAATCACAATAGTTGAATATCCAATACTCTTTGTAGCCCTGCAACACTCTCGACCGCTCTACAATATGTAGCATAACATGTCGTATTTTATTCTTGTTTAATTTTTGTTAAAGAAGTGAATTATTATATGTGCTGATAAGTCGCCTCAGCGTCAGTTGTCTGCTTGTCTGTTTGTCTGTTGTTGAATGTGATGACTGTGTTTTGTCAGCGCTTATCAGTTGCGTTGGCCTTTTGTTTTTATGATAAGGCAGTCAGCAGCAATTTGCGGCGATAAGACTCTTTTATGTACCCACAACACACACTATTTTCACTTTTATCTCCACAATTTGTGTGTGAAGCTTAAATTTACTGAGCGTTGGCAGTTTGAGGGACGTTTATCAATGTGGTAATTGAAACGCACTTGTTGAACCACGATATACTCAAGCCTCAAGCTCAATCTGTAATTATATTAGACGACTAGTAGTGTACTCTGCCCCGCCCGTGTTTCCACCGATGCGGCTGCTGTGTTGTGGGAACCTTGAAATTTCTTTGCACTCGCAGCACGTCTCGTTTTTGGTCGCGGGACTTGCTCTCTGCCCCATACACACGCACACACACGCACTCAAACTGTAACCGCAGTACCGAACGATTGTCGAAAAACGTGATTCGGTTAATTTTTTATTTCTATTTGACTTATTATCTTTTTAGTTTACACGTTTTGCACTTTTATTAAGTTGATATTTGGATTACTGATACACAACTAGCTTCGATTCACAGTGGAATTTTACCAGCAGCAGCCGCGCGTTCGTGTGTGTATTTCTATATTTTACTGCACAGCACTTTTTTACATATATATTTATGTGTATGTGTGTGTACACATTCAATTTATTGTTGCTGCTCGCTTGGCAGTTGCCTATAATTTTGTATTTTTTTTTCTTTTTGCTTTTTGTTGAACAAAACACTTGCGCTGTCAGAAACGCTGCTAAACCAACTGCTCACTTCGAACGGCCGAATTCAAGTGAATGAAAAATACACGGCGAACGGGCTAAAATTAAAACCAAGGCGAAATAAATAAGTGCGACCTATCGATAGCTAAATACTCTGTAATATCTCTAATATTCAAAATGTTGCAAAAATATAATTTATGGCCATCATAGAATGCACATTTTAATTTCTGCGATTTATTTACCGTGTTCTGTCATTGAAATAATTTTCAACCTATTTATATCATTATAAAAATATAAGCAAAAGATGGTACGACCATAAATAATTCGATTACTGTGGATTGTATCATAAAATTTATAATTTCAAAATGCGTAGATACAATAAGTAGAGCATTCAAGTTTGCGATGAAATTTGTTTAGTGACTTAGTGTGTTCGAAAGTGCATAACAACTATGTATTTTCATTGAAGGGTATATGAATTCACAACACGAGACCAAAGACTGTGAGAAAACTGAGAGAGTTGATGACGTGAGAGAATGAATGTTGCAAAAGAGCTAGAAAACGTGAGAGAGAGCAAGAGAGAAACCGCCCCGCTGACACTGAGCGAATACTTTGTCAAGTCATGCTGGGCTGCGACTGACGCTGTGTCCCTGTGCGTGTGTGTTGGTATGCTTTGGATCTTTTTAAAAGTGTGTGTGCGTGCGTTGATGTTATCGCATTTTGTGTGCACAGAACGTGATTGCCACAGTGGGCCCATGATAAGTATATTTTTACATATTTTTGTCGTATTTTAGCTAATTTACATACATATATTTATATTTAAGGTGGGGTACTCAATTAAACACAAAATATGCAAATAATGACTGTTCTTAAGTATATAATTTTTTTGTTTAAAACTTAAGTAAATCCGAAAACAACTATTTGACATATATATGTTTTTGCATAGTTAATGAATACCAAAAGTTATCTAATCAGTTCAGTTTAAACTTATGCATATGTTTCTATAAAATATTCATCACGTGTTCGACTATTTAATACTACGGTGCATTTCTGATGACGAGACGTTGCGACTTTCTGGCAGCCATAGCAGAGAACTGCACAGAATTGCAGTTCATGGGCCTATTTGTGCGATACGAAGGAAAATACACATGAGTATGTATGTGTCTATGTATACTTGTAGATTATTCATATATATAAATGAACGTACGCACATACATACGCAAGCAAAAAAAGAAGAAAAACACAATCTTTGTTATTATTAGTTGCGTGTGAATTACTTGCACACACACACATACATACAAATATTATTAATAATCGTTCAGTGGATAATCACATTGGTTACTGATTGTTATATGCACACATGTTCATACATATAGTATATTTACAAATATAAATCTTTAATTTTTTTTATTGATAATAAAGACTCGCCCACACACATATGCGCACAAACAACACACGCACACATGTAGAGATTATTGTTAAAATGAGCTCAGTGGTCATCGGGGCGTGCGTTGCGTGATATTTTTGCTTTTGCTGTTGTTGTTTTGCTTTTTGTCTGACAGCTTTCAAGTTGAAAGGCAGGCGTAGAAACCCAAGGCAAGAAGCGAAACAATAACAATAACAACACTCAGCAGTAGCAGTAGCACATAAAACACGTGAACGTGACAAATTCCAAAGCGATTCGCAGCTGTTACATTGGGCGGCAGCGGCGGCGCCGCGAACGTCGACGATTGACGGCGAATTGCGTCGAAATGAGCATTGCTTGGCAACAAAGCGATTGTCTGACAGGCACACACAGATTCAGATACAACATACATACACATGCAAAGCACAAGCTCTTCCAGTCGGTAGACATTTTGTTTTTATAATATTTAGCTGGTCGAGGGGGCTTTTGTGTATTATTATTAATCGAAATAATAATCATACGCTGTGTTGGCCCCTCATAAAACACCGCATCTCTCTAATTCGCTTGAACACTCTCTCTCATTCCCTGCTTCTCCCTCCTGCGCTCTTTATCTTTATCTCTCTTTCTCGCTCTCTCTCTGATATACGCGTGAGCAGCTTTTTAATCAAGATACGTTGAAAGCGGCCATAGCCAACGCGAAAAAAATTCATAGCGCATGACGTAATATCTCACGCGAGGCGAGCGTGTCAGCTTTACACACACACAAATATATATATATATATATGTGCATGTGCTTAGTATACATTTGAGCCACACACATTCACAGATATAAAAAAAAAAACACAAGGCAGTTTGTTGTTGGTCACGTGTTGTGCAAATGCTTAAGGTGTGTGCGTGCATGTTTGTGTGTCTCTTTAAACTATCAGCAAATGTGGTTATATATATACGTATGCACATATTTACATACGTACAAAATGTTGTTGATTTCGCTTTGTTTTCCAGCATTTTAATTATATTGAAATGCCAGGCAGTCACAAAAAGGCATGCAATCTATTTATAGCGCTAAGCCAAAGGTCAAAACAAAAATCAAATCAACAAGTCACTGCCCAGCACGATCGAGTAATGTCAGAAACGTGTCCAAGTCCCAAAGAAAATGGGCGCTGCCTGGCTGACTGCAATAAGTATAGGCTGCATTCCTGCTGATCTCACATTAAATGAATCTATATATATATATATATATATATATATATTTATATGTATGTTCGTGTAATCTCTGTATACACTTGTATGTCTCTGTATGTATGTGCTTGCGCATTACGTATACTTCATATCTTGCCTGGCACGTGCAACGCCGCAGCGCAATTCCCATTTCCTAACCGCGAATCACATGTCACATTACGTATACGCTGGCCTTACAAAACAAATAAATCCGGTTATTACAAATACGTTGCGATGGGCACGTGTGCACGACCGATCACCGAAATGGTGATGGTGTTGAAAACGTCTTTAAGCTACTCCATGCCTCATCCGTTTGCCTAATCAGAACTTCAAATTGGTTTTATTGCTTAACATATGTTGGTTTTATGTATTAATATATATATGTTTATATAGTTATCCGCATTAAACAGTTGGCTTTCGGTTATGGTCACGTGTCGTCAATCGGTATGCGTTACGTTGTCTGTGAATTTCCATAGCAATGAAATGCAATCAAGCGACACATATCCACAACAACAACAACAACAATTTTTTTTTACTTTTTTCTTTTAGTTTAGTATTTGTATAAACGACTCTAAAGGCGTGATAAAAAACAACCACTTGTGGATTGTTTATGTGTGGACATGGACATGGACCCTAACGCTGAGTTTGCTAAATATTTATATACACATACATATCCATATGCGATTATTTGTGTCTCTATTTGTGCGGCGTTCTGTATCTTTATTGGTCTGTTTGTGTTTGCTTAGTTCGACTACATACATACATAAATACCAAGTATATATGTACATATAGGTGTGTAATATTCAACTACGAGCTGAACGCTTAACGCGTGTGCAAACTTAGATATAACAACAATATCAGCTATAATGTAGTGTTGATTCTACTTTACTGTAATGCGCTAAAAAATAATAATGAATTTGATAACGTGCTAATGTGAAGAAAGTATTATTTCTTTATTTCTCTAGAGTTGATCGACCGTGGCCAGCAAATGCCATTTACTTATTTATCACACATACATATATGCATAATATAAGTTTATACAAATATAACAAATGCCAGACATTTTTTGAAGAATCACGACGTATGCACGTAGAAAACGGATTTCTCAACTGCTGCTTTGTGCCTTAAAATAATATTAATATTCTTGATTAACTAGACCTTTGTATAACATACTTTCACATATCGGATTTGTTTTTGTAACTTACTATCGACAAATATAAATTATTATAAATGTATGTCTTTCGAAAATGGAAGCTTCTATATTTATGAGCACAATTTTTATTCAAGCAAATATTTTGTTTAGTTTGACTTAAAAAATACACTAAATTTCGATTATATATTATATTTTTTTTTATTTTTCTAAAGATTATATTAAAAATAGGTCTTTCTGACATTAAAAAAAAACGTTTCATATATGCACTCTAAATATAATTACATGTTGGTCCAAAAGTATGCGGATTATATGAATTTCAAAACAATTTAGTTTGTGCATGTGTAGAATATATTGGTACATTTAGGTATATAGGTATATGCATTTATAACTCGATCATACGCAAATGTAAATTTGGATGTTAATTCATACATTCGTAAGCACATAAATAATTGCAATTTGCATCTTTTTATTAGTTTAAGCAACTGATATTGCCCGATATTGACCAGCCAGGGGCGGGACAGTAAGTTGAGCAGTAGCCGGGCCCAAAAGATTCGTGCCGGTTGAAAGTAGCCGGTCCGCAGAAGAACAAACAAAATGGGTGTGTGTTAATAAGTTTGCGCGATAAACTTACCATATTCGATTAGCATCACTCTTAATATATATATGTATATATATATATATAAATGTATGCACATTTATTTAAGTGTTTTTGCGTGTGTGCATATATGTTTTAAAATTTAGTTTACACGTGCACGCTTTTGGCTTATATACATTAAGAGCGATAGCGTTATCTGCATGTCAAAATTTCAAATTCCAAGCAAAGGAAAATTTAAAAAAAACTGTTTGTTTAAACCCCATACACGCGCAAGCTCATCTGAATTTGTGGACTGATAAAATATAATATACGCAAAGCATAAATACGGAAGAATGTGGTACAAATACAATTTAATTTTTTTTCTAGAGAAATATGTTTTTAAGAACTGGCGCTGACAGCCGTGAACCCCTACACGTGTTTCCCTCAAGCGAATAAATAAAAAAGTAGAATATTCTTAAACAAACAACCCACACACAGCGTCATACACACACAGGCACACACTCACTCACTTCTGTCTTTCAATTTTATTAATGACTGGTGTGAGTATCAAAAATAAATTTGCTTAATTTATTAATTAAGTGACTTTATGTGAATATACAAGCAAAGGTGCTTAAATCAATATTGGGCTACGTCAAGACATACTGCCAATAGGTACATTTACAGCTGCAGCTATATATAGACCAAAACACTGAATGTACATTTAAAATAGACATCTTAAGCTTTTATAACATGTAGAATATCTATCCTTCGGCGGAAATCAATCAAAGTACTATTTTTATAAAATACAAGTTATCAATAAAAAATTATATAAAAATAAAATTTCGGCAGTTTAATAATATTAAGATAAGGAGCATATTATTTATGTGCTCTGAGATGATAAGAAAATATGATTTTGAGATAGTTTTTGGTACTGGTGTCCAAATGTTATCTTTATAGTAGTAAGTGAATTTATATTTTTTATGTTAAGGTATAACATAAATAAATAAATTTGCCAAATATACCCAGAAATCTCAGCAAGTTTTATTATTTAATTTTTGTTTTGATATTTTGAATTATTAGGTTGACGCAAAATAAACAAATAATTGGGTCTTATTGGGTTATCAATTTAATATTACGCTTGCAATATCTCGAATCGATAAAAATTGATTACGCCCACTGTGTTCAATGCTTTTTAATGATTAAAAAATAAGCACTTAGGCACGTTTTTACTGTGTCCATAAACAACTAAATTAGACGCATGTGGAGACCTAATTAAATGTTTCCGCATTTATACGCTAAATATATATGATAATAACTATTTAAATATACTAACGCTTTTATTTATTTACATAAGTGTGCATGTTTAAGCCTTATTTATTATATAGTGAAAACTACTATAGACAGGCTAACTGCTGATCGAGCTATAAGTTTGCAAATTTTATTTGTTTAATTTTTGTATTTTTTGTTATTATTTATTTTTTGCATTTCATTTGATTTCATAGTAATGTGTTGTTTGTTTACGGTCTCGGGTTCTATTTTCGCTACCAGCCAACTTATGTAAAACCCACAAGTTGTCTTACACGTTTTGCATTCAAATTCTGCTGCTGCTGTTTCTGTTGCTTTTGCTATTGATAAATCAGACAAAGCGGGTTTCGAATTTCCCATTAGGCTTGAGAGTCTGGCGACAAGGTGACGCCGTAGCTTTGGACTTTTGTTTTGTTGTTGTTTGTTATAATTAAGTATATGCAAAAGTATATACAAAGTAGTGTTTTTTTTTTTTTTAAGCGTAAGTCAACCTCGTTCGTGGAGGAAATCGATTTAATGATATGCACACATTTAGCAAGTAATAGCATCTAATTTAATTGAATTTGCATGTGGCTTTTAGGGCCAGCTGCCCTGAACATGGACAGCTCGAGTATATGCATGTATTTATGGAGGTACTTATTATAAAACGTGTTATTAAACTCTTACCAACATATTTATTATATCTTTTATATAGATTTTTCTCTAACTATGTTTTCAATTTCATTTCTCCCACTTCATCTGACGATATGAATTACCAAAATGACAAATGATGGGTCTGGCTTTTTCTTGGAATTAAAGATATACGTTTTGTATTCATTTAATTGTTTTCTGAATAACATTTTATTTTGTTTGTGTATATAAAAGTAAAGCATTCATCATGATGTTAAATTCTAATTTCAGTAGCTAAATATGAATTTAAAAAAAATGAAATGAAAAAAGAAGCGAAAAACGTCAATAACTCCATTATTTCCAAAGATATGACAGTTTTAAAAATTTTAAAAACAAGGGGTAAAACGTCAATATCTCCATTATTTCCGAAGATATGACAATATTAAAAATTTAAAAAAAAGGGGAAAACGTCAATATCTCCATTATTTCCTAAGATATGACAGTTTTAAATTTTTAAAAAAATAAGCGAAAAACATCAATATCTCCATTATTAATGTTGCACGATGTGTGTGTAACTTTTGGCATTTGTTGCCATTTCATACCTTAAACTGTCCCCAAAACGCGATTGGACAAAAGGCCACCAGCGAATCGGTCAAATCAATTAAAAAAATTCGATAATTCTCAATAGTCAAACCGCTATCGATGAGTATTTAAAGTGGCTATTCAAAATTGTGACCATTAACATACACACACTTAAGTCCTTAAAGAATACAATTATTGATTTTAGGATCAACCGGATTATTATACTTTTTTTTGCTGTTCAACTTTTATTCAAAAGTATTCGCATTCACATGGCCTGCCAGCGGCAGGGTCTAATTTGATTTTCGATTCGAGCTTTTTTTGTGCACGCATCTAGCAAAATTCAAAATTTTGGTTGCTTTCCAGCCCCAAGTACCAGGCGAACAGAAATCAGCAGCAAGTTGCTGTTTAGCCAAAATAAAAGTAAAGCATACTTTCACGGCCAAAATTCATCAAATACTTCTTTTTATCCAAATTTTTCATTGCATACTTTTACCAGGTGCCGAAAAGTGATTTTGGCATGCAGTAAAAGTATGCTACGTTTATTTTAGTAATATTTAGAAACCACCAGCTGATTTCTGTGCGCCTGGTTCTTGGAGGTGGAAGTTATCCAAAAGTTTGTGAATTTCGGTAGATGCATGCACGAAAAAAAGCGACTGGCCTTGCGCGATTGGCAAAAAAAGATTGCTTTTGAAATAAATAATTTTTAATGCCAATTTTAGATTACACATAAAATGTTCAATTAAATGGTGGTAAATATTTTAAGCACTTCGATAGCATTTGACCTTTATAGATATAATAAGCTGCCCTTCTAATTATATTGCCTATTCTTATGCAGTTGTGGTTGCAATACCAATAAACAGAAATCAGCGCAGCACGTTTCTGTATATGTGGCAAAAAAATGCAAACCTTACTTTCACGCCCAAATTTCAGAAAATACTAAAATGCATTGCATACTTTTATTGCACGTAATTTTAACAAAGATATTGACATATTGACATATTGACATATTGACATATATGATAACACCTGATATAAGCTGTTATCAGATGATAAGAACAGATAACAGATGATAACAGCTGATATCAGATGATAACAGCTGATTTCAGGTGATATCAGCTGATTTCAGATGATAACAGCTGATATCAGATTATAACAGCTGATTTCAGGTGATATCAGCTGATATCAGATTATAACAGCTGATATCAGATGATAACAACAGATATCATATGAAAACAGCTGATTTCAGGTGATATCAGCTGATTTCAGGTGATAACAGCTGATATCAGATGATAACAGCTGATAACAAGTGATATCAGATGATAACGGCTGATATCAGATGATAACAGCTGATATTAGATGATAACACCTGATATCAGATGATACCAGATGATAACAGCTGATTTCAGGTGATACCAGATGATAACAGCTGATTTCAGGTGATTTCAAGTGATATCAGCTGATTTCAGATGAAAACAGCTGATATCAGATAATAACAGCTGATATCAGATAATGACAGCTGATTTCAGGAGATATCAGCTGATTTCAGGTTATATCAGCTGATTTCAGGTGACATCAGCTGATTTCGGGTGATAACAGCTGATATCAGATGATAACAGCTGTTACAGATGATAACAGCTGATATCAGATGATATCAGATGATAACAGCTGATATCAGATGATAACAGCTGATTTCAGGTGATTTCGGGTGATATCAGCTGATTTCAGATGATAACAGCTGATATCAGATGATAACAGCTGATTTCAGGTGATATCAGCTGATATCAGATGAAAACAGCTGATATCAGATGATAACAGCTGATATCAGATGATAACAGCTGATATCAGATGATAACAGCTGATTTCAGGTGATTTCTGGTGATATCAGCTGATTTCACGTGATAACAGCTGATATCAGATGATAACAGCTGATATCAGATGATAACAGCTGATATCAGATGATAACAGCTGATATCAGATGATAACAGCTGATATCAGATGATAACAGCTGATATCATATGATAACAGCTGATATAAGATGATAACAGCTGATTTCAGGTGATATCAGCTGATTTCAGATGAAAACAGCTGATATCAGATGATAACAGCTGATATCAGATGATAACAGCTGATATCAGATGATAACAGCTGATTTCAGGTGATTTCAGCTGATTTCAGGTTATATCAGCTGATTTCAGGTGATATCAGCTGATTTCTGGTGATAACAGGTGATATCAGATGATAACAGCTGTTATCAGATGATAACAGCTGTTACAGATGATAACAGCTGATATCAGATGATAACAGCTGATATCAGATGATAACAGCTGATTTCAGATGATAACAGCTGATATCAGATGATAACAGCTGATATCAGATGATAACAGCTGATATCAGATGATAACAGCTGTTACAGATGATAACAGCTGATATCAGATGATAACAGCTGATATCAGATGATAACAGCTGATATCAGATGATAACAGCTGATTTCAGGTGATATCAGCTGATTTCAGGTGATAACAGCTGATATCAGATGATAACAGCTGTTACAGATGATAACAGCTGATATCAGATGATAACAGCTGATTTCAGGTTATATCAGCTGATTTCAGATGATAACAGCTGATATCAGATTATAACAGCTGATTTCAGGTGATATCAGCTGATATCAGATTATAACAGCTGATATCAGATGATAACAACAGATATCATATGAAAACAGCTGATTTCAGGTGATATCAGCTGATTTCAGGTGATAACAGCTGATATCAGATGATAACAGCTGATAACAAGTGATATCAGATGATAACGGCTGATATCAGATGATAACAGCTGATATTAGATGATAACACCTGATATCAGATGATACCAGATGATAACAGCTGATTTCAGGTGATACCAGATGATAACAGCTGATTTCAGGTGATTTCAAGTGATATCAGCTGATTTCAGATGAAAACAGCTGATATCAGATAATAACAGCTGATATCAGATAATGACAGCTGATTTCAGGAGATATCAGCTGATTTCAGGTTATATCAGCTGATTTCAGGTGACATCAGCTGATTTCGGGTGATAACAGCTGATATCAGATGATAACAGCTGTTACAGATGATAACAGCTGATATCAGATGATATCAGATGATAACAGCTGATATCAGATGATAACAGCTGATTTCAGGTGATTTCGGGTGATATCAGCTGATTTCAGATGATAACAGCTGATATCAGATGATAACAGCTGATTTCAGGTGATATCAGCTGATATCAGATGAAAACAGCTGATATCAGATGATAACAGCTGATATCAGATGATAACAGCTGATATCAGATGATAACAGCTGATTTCAGGTGATTTCTGGTGATATCAGCTGATTTCACGTGATAACAGCTGATATCAGATGATAACAGCTGATATCAGATGATAACAGCTGATATCAGATGATAACAGCTGATATCAGATGATAACAGCTGATATCAGATGATAACAGCTGATATCATATGATAACAGCTGATATAAGATGATAACAGCTGATTTCAGGTGATATCAGCTGATTTCAGATGAAAACAGCTGATATCAGATGATAACAGCTGATATCAGATGATAACAGCTGATATCAGATGATAACAGCTGATTTCAGGTGATTTCAGCTGATTTCAGGTTATATCAGCTGATTTCAGGTGATATCAGCTGATTTCTGGTGATAACAGGTGATATCAGATGATAACAGCTGTTATCAGATGATAACAGCTGTTACAGATGATAACAGCTGATATCAGATGATAACAGCTGATATCAGATGATAACAGCTGATTTCAGATGATAACAGCTGATATCAGATGATAACAGCTGATATCAGATGATAACAGCTGATATCAGATGATAACAGCTGTTACAGATGATAACAGCTGATATCAGATGATAACAGCTGATATCAGATGATAACAGCTGATATCAGATGATAACAGCTGATTTCAGGTGATATCAGCTGATTTCAGGTGATAACAGCTGATATCAGATGATAACAGCTGTTACAGATGATAACAGCTGATATCAGATGATAACAGCTGATTTCAGGTTATATCAGCTGATTTCAGATGATAACAGCTGTTACAGATGATAACAGCTGATTTCAGATGAAAACAGCTGATATCAGATGATAACAGCTGATTTCAGGTGATATCAGCTGATTTCGGGTGATAACAGCTGATTTCAGATGATAACAGCTGATTTCAGGTGATATCAGCTGATTTCAGGTGATAACAGCTGATATCAGATGATAGCAGCTGTTACAGATGATAACAGCTGATATCAGATGATAACAGCTGATATCAGATGAAAACAGCTGATATCAGATGATAACAGCTGATATCAGATGATAACAGCTGTTACAGATGATAACAGCTGATATCAGATGATAACAGCTGATTTCAGGTGATATCAGCTGATTTCAGGTTATATCAGCTGTTACAGATGATAACAGCTGATTTCAGATGAAAACAGCTGATATCAGATGATAACAGCTGATTTCAGGTGATATCAGCTGAAATAAGATGATAACAGCTGATTTCAGGTGATAACAGCTGATAACAGCTGATATCAGATGATAACAGCTGATATCAGATGATAACAGCTGATATCAGATGATAACAGCTGATGTCATATGATAACAGCTGATATAAGATGATAACAGCTGATTTCAGGTGATATCAGCTGATTTCAGATGAAAACAGCTGATATCAGATGATAACAGCTGATATCATATGATAACAGCTGATATCAGATGATAACAGCTGATATCAAATGATAACAGCTGATATCAGATGATAACAGCTGATATCAGATGATAACAGCTGATATAAGATGATAACAGCTGATATCAAATGATAACAGCTGATATCAGATGATAACAGCTGATATCAGATGATAACAGCTGATATCATATGATAACAGCTGATATAAGATGATAACAGCTGATTTCAGGTGATATCAGCTGATTTCAGGTTATATCAGCTGATTTCAGGTGATATCAGCTGATTTCTGGTGGTAACAGCTGATATCAGATGATAACAGCTGTTACAGATGATAACAGCTGATATCAGATGATAACAGCTGATATCAGATGATAACAGCTGATATCAGATGATAACAGCTGATATCAGATGATAACAGCTGTTACAGATGATAACAGCTGATATCAGATGATAACAGCTGATATCAGATGATAACAGCTGATATCAGATGATAACAGCTGATATCATCTGTAACAGCTGTTATCATCTGATATCAGCTGTTATCACCTGAAATCAGCTGATATCACCTGAAATCAGCTGTTATCAGCTGTTATCACCTGAAATCAGCTGTTATCATCTTATGTCAGCTGATATCACCTGAAATCACCTGAAATCAGCTGTTATCATCTGAAATCAGCTGATATCATCTGATATCAGCTGTTATCATCTGAATTCAGCTGTTATCATCTGATATCAGCTGTTATCATCTGATATCAGCTGTTATCAGCTGTTATCATCTTATATCAGCTGTTATCATCTTATATCAGCTGTTATCATCTGATATCAGCTGTTATCATCTTATATCAGCTGTTATCATCTGATATCATCTGAAATCAGCTGATATCATCTGAAATCAGCTGATATCACCTGTTATCAGCTGTTATCATCTGTTATCTGTTCTTATCATCTGATAACAGCTTATATCAGGTGTTATCATATATGTCAATATGTCAATATCTTTGTTAAAATTACGTGCAATAAAAGTATGCAATGCATTTTAGTATTTTCTGAAATTTGGCCGTGAAAGTAAGGTTTGCATTTTTTTGCCACATATACAGAAACGTGCTGCGCTGATTTCTGTTTATTGGTATTGCAACCACAACTGCATAAGAATAGACAATATATTTAGAAGGGCGGCTTATTATATCTATAAAGGTC
This sequence comes from Drosophila dives, assembly GCA_035042365.1. Taxonomy (NCBI): domain Eukaryota; kingdom Metazoa; phylum Arthropoda; class Insecta; order Diptera; family Drosophilidae; genus Drosophila; species Drosophila dives. The sequence goes on from JAWNLJ010000400.1 coordinate 29,556, forward strand.
AAATGCTATCGAAGTGCTTAAAATATTTAGCACCATTTAATTGAACATTTTATGTGTAATCTAAAATTGGCATTAAAAATTATTTATTTCAAAAGCAATCTTTTTTTGCCAATCGCGCAAGGCCAGTCGCTTTTTTTCGTGCATGCATCTACCGAAATTCACAAACTTTTGGATAACTTCCACCTCCAAGAACCAGGCGCACAGAAATCAGCTGGTGGTTTCTAAATATTACTAAAATAAACGTAGCATACTTTTACTGCATGCCAAAATCATTTTTCGGCACCTGGTAAAAGTATGCAATGAAAAATTTGGATAAAAAGAAGTATTTGATGAATTTTGGCCGTGAAAGTATGCTTTACTTTTATTTTGGCTAAACAGCAACTTGCTGCTGATTTCTGTTCGCCTGGTACTTGGGGCTGGAAATCAACCAAAATTTTGAATTTTGCTAGATGCGTGCACAAAAAAAGCTCGAATCGAAAATCAAATTAGACCCTGCCGCTGGCAGGCCATGTGAATGCGAATACTTTTGAATAAAAGTTGAACAGCAAAAAAAAGTATAATAATCCGGTTGATCCTAAAATCAATAATTGTATTCTTTAAGGACTTAAGTGTGTGTATTTTAATGGTCACAATTTTGAATAGCCACTTTAAATACTCATCGATAGCGGTTTGACTATTAAGAATTAGCGAATTTTTTTTTTAATTGATTTGACCGATTCGCTGGTGTCCTTTTGTCCTATCGCGTTTTGGGGACAGTTTAAGGTATGAAATGGCAACAAATGCCAAAAGTTACACACCCATCGTGCAACATTAATAATGGAGATATTGATGTTTTTCGCTTATTTTTTAAATTTTTAAAACTGTCATATCTTGGGTAATAATGGAGATATTGATGTTTTTCGCATTCAGATGATAACAGCTGATATCAGATGATATCAGATGATAACAGCTGATATCAGATGATAACAGCTGATTTCAGGTGATTTCGGGTGATATCAGCTGATTTCAGATGATAACAGCTGATATCAGATGATAACAGCTGATTTCAGGTGATATCAGCTGATATCAGATGAAAACAGCTGATATCAGATGATAACAGCTGATATCAGATGATAACAGCTGATATCAGATGATAACAGCTGATTTCAGGTGATTTCTGGTGATATCAGCTGATTTCACGTGATAACAGCTGATATCAGATGATAACAGCTGATATCAGATGATAACAGCTGATATCAGATGATAACAGCTGATATCAGATGATAACAGCTGATATCAGATGATAACAGCTGATATCATATGATAACAGCTGATATAAGATGATAACAGCTGATTTCAGGTGATATCAGCTGATTTCAGATGAAAACAGCTGATATCAGATGATAACAGCTGATATCAGATGATAACAGCTGATATCAGATGATAACAGCTGATTTCAGGTGATTTCAGCTGATTTCAGGTTATATCAGCTGATTTCAGGTGATATCAGCTGATTTCTGGTGATAACAGGTGATATCAGATGATAACAGCTGTTATCAGATGATAACAGCTGTTACAGATGATAACAGCTGATATCAGATGATAACAGCTGATATCAGATGATAACAGCTGATTTCAGATGATAACAGCTGATATCAGATGATAACAGCTGATATCAGATGATAACAGCTGATATCAGATGATAACAGCTGTTACAGATGATAACAGCTGATATCAGATGATAACAGCTGATATCAGATGATAACAGCTGATATCAGATGATAACAGCTGATTTCAGGTGATATCAGCTGATTTCAGGTGATAACAGCTGATATCAGATGATAACAGCTGTTACAGATGATAACAGCTGATATCAGATGATAACAGCTGATTTCAGGTTATATCAGCTGATTTCAGATGATAACAGCTGTTACAGATGATAACAGCTGATTTCAGATGAAAACAGCTGATATCAGATGATAACAGCTGATTTCAGGTGATATCAGCTGATTTCGGGTGATAACAGCTGATTTCAGATGATAACAGCTGATTTCAGGTGATATCAGCTGATTTCAGGTGATAACAGCTGATATCAGATGATAGCAGCTGTTACAGATGATAACAGCTGATATCAGATGATAACAGCTGATATCAGATGAAAACAGCTGATATCAGATGATAACAGCTGATATCAGATGATAACAGCTGTTACAGATGATAACAGCTGATATCAGATGATAACAGCTGATTTCAGGTGATATCAGCTGATTTCAGGTTATATCAGCTGTTACAGATGATAACAGCTGATTTCAGATGAAAACAGCTGATATCAGATGATAACAGCTGATTTCAGGTGATATCAGCTGAAATAAGATGATAACAGCTGATTTCAGGTGATAACAGCTGATAACAGCTGATATCAGATGATAACAGCTGATATCAGATGATAACAGCTGATATCAGATGATAACAGCTGATATCAGATGATAACAGCTGATTTCAGATGATAACAGCTGATATCAGATGATAACAGCTGATATCAGATGATAACAGCTGATATCAGATGATAACAGCTGTTACAGATGATAACAGCTGATATCAGATGATAACAGCTGATATCAGATGATAACAGCTGATATCAGATGATAACAGCTGATTTCAGGTGATATCAGCTGATTTCAGGTGATAACAGCTGATATCAGATGATAACAGCTGTTACAGATGATAACAGCTGATATCAGATGATAACAGCTGATTTCAGGTTATATCAGCTGATTTCAGATGATAACAGCTGTTACAGATGATAACAGCTGATTTCAGATGAAAACAGCTGATATCAGATGATAACAGCTGATTTCAGGTGATATCAGCTGATTTCGGGTGATAACAGCTGATTTCAGATGATAACAGCTGATTTCAGGTGATATCAGCTGATTTCAGGTGATAACAGCTGATATCAGATGATAGCAGCTGTTACAGATGATAACAGCTGATATCAGATGATAACAGCTGATATCAGATGAAAACAGCTGATATCAGATGATAACAGCTGATATCAGATGATAACAGCTGTTACAGATGATAACAGCTGATATCAGATGATAACAGCTGATTTCAGGTGATATCAGCTGATTTCAGGTTATATCAGCTGTTACAGATGATAACAGCTGATTTCAGATGAAAACAGCTGATATCAGATGATAACAGCTGATTTCAGGTGATATCAGCTGAAATAAGATGATAACAGCTGATTTCAGGTGATAACAGCTGATAACAGCTGATATCAGATGATAACAGCTGATATCAGATGATAACAGCTGATATCAGATGATAACAGCTGATGTCATATGATAACAGCTGATATAAGATGATAACAGCTGATTTCAGGTGATATCAGCTGATTTCAGATGAAAACAGCTGATATCAGATGATAACAGCTGATATCATATGATAACAGCTGATATCAGATGATAACAGCTGATATCAAATGATAACAGCTGATATCAGATGATAACAGCTGATATCAGATGATAACAGCTGATATAAGATGATAACAGCTGATATCAAATGATAACAGCTGATATCAGATGATAACAGCTGATATCAGATGATAACAGCTGATATCATATGATAACAGCTGATATAAGATGATAACAGCTGATTTCAGGTGATATCAGCTGATTTCAGGTTATATCAGCTGATTTCAGGTGATATCAGCTGATTTCTGGTGGTAACAGCTGATATCAGATGATAACAGCTGTTACAGATGATAACAGCTGATATCAGATGATAACAGCTGATATCAGATGATAACAGCTGATATCAGATGATAACAGCTGATATCAGATGATAACAGCTGTTACAGATGATAACAGCTGATATCAGATGATAACAGCTGATATCAGATGATAACAGCTGATATCAGATGATAACAGCTGATTTCAAGTGATATCAGCTGATTTCAGGTTATATCAGCTGATTTCAGGTGATATCAGCTGATTTCGGGTGATAACAGCTGTTACAGATGATAACAGCTGATATCAGATGATAACAGCTGATATCAGATGATAACAGCTGATGTCAGATGATAACAGCTGATTTCAGGTGATAACAGCTGATATCAGATGATAACAGCTGTTACAGATGATATCAGCTGATATCAGCTGATTTCAGATGATAACAGCTGATATCAGCTGATATCAGATGATAACAGCTGATATCAGATGATAACAGCTGATATCAGATGATAACAGCTGATTTCAGGTGATATCAGCTGATTTCAGGTTATATCAGCTGATTTCAGGTGATATCAGCTGATTTCGGGTGATAACAGCTGATATAAGATGATAACAGCTGATTTCAGGTGATATCAGCTGATTTCAGATGAAAACAGCTGTTACAGATGATATCAGCTGTTATCATCTGAAATCAGCTGATAACAGCTGATATCATCTGTAACAGCTGTTATCATCTGATATCAGCTGTTATCACCTGAAATCAGCTGATATCACCTGAAATCAGCTGTTATCAGCTGTTATCACCTGAAATCAGCTGTTATCATCTTATGTCAGCTGATATCACCTGAAATCACCTGAAATCAGCTGTTATCATCTGAAATCAGCTGATATCATCTGATATCAGCTGTTATCATCTGAATTCAGCTGTTATCATCTGATATCAGCTGTTATCATCTGATATCAGCTGTTATCAGCTGTTATCATCTTATATCAGCTGTTATCATCTTATATCAGCTGTTATCATCTGATATCAGCTGTTATCATCTTATATCAGCTGTTATCATCTGATATCATCTGAAATCAGCTGATATCATCTGAAATCAGCTGATATCACCTGTTATCAGCTGTTATCATCTGTTATCTGTTCTTATCATCTGATAACAGCTTATATCAGGTGTTATCATATATGTCAATATGTCAATATCTTTGTTAAAATTACGTGCAATAAAAGTATGCAATGCATTTTAGTATTTTCTGAAATTTGGCCGTGAAAGTAAGGTTTGCATTTTTTTGCCACATATACAGAAACGTGCTGCGCTGATTTCTGTTTATTGGTATTGCAACCACAACTGCATAAGAATAGACAATATATTTAGAAGGGCGGCTTATTATATCTATAAAGGTCAAATGCTATCGAAGTGCTTAAAATATTTAGCACCATTTAATTGAACATTTTATGTGTAATCTAAAATTGGCATTAAAAATTATTTATTTCAAAAGCAATCTTTTTTTGCCAATCGCGCAAGGCCAGTCGCTTTTTTTCGTGCATGCATCTACCGAAATTCACAAACTTTTGGATAACTTCCACCTCCAAGAACCAGGCGCACAGAAATCAGCTGGTGGTTTCTAAATATTACTAAAATAAACGTAGCATACTTTTACTGCATGCCAAAATCATTTTTCGGCACCTGGTAAAAGTATGCAATGAAAAATTTGGATAAAAAGAAGTATTTGATGAATTTTGGCCGTGAAAGTATGCTTTACTTTTATTTTGGCTAAACAGCAACTTGCTGCTGATTTCTGTTCGCCTGGTACTTGGGGCTGGAAATCAACCAAAATTTTGAATTTTGCTAGATGCGTGCACAAAAAAAGCTCGAATCGAAAATCAAATTAGACCCTGCCGCTGGCAGGCCATGTGAATGCGAATACTTTTGAATAAAAGTTGAACAGCAAAAAAAAGTATAATAATCCGGTTGATCCTAAAATCAATAATTGTATTCTTTAAGGACTTAAGTGTGTGTATTTTAATGGTCACAATTTTGAATAGCCACTTTAAATACTCATCGATAGCGGTTTGACTATTAAGAATTAGCGAATTTTTTTTTTAATTGATTTGACCGATTCGCTGGTGTCCTTTTGTCCTATCGCGTTTTGGGGACAGTTTAAGGTATGAAATGGCAACAAATGCCAAAAGTTACACACCCATCGTGCAACATTAATAATGGAGATATTGATGTTTTTCGCTTATTTTTTAAATTTTTAAAACTGTCATATCTTGGGTAATAATGGAGATATTGATGTTTTTCGCATTCAGATGATAACAGCTGATATCAGATGATAACAGCTGATATCAGATGATAACAGCTGATTTCAGGTGATATCAGCTGATTTCAGATGATAACAGCTGAAATCAGATGATAACAGCTGTTACAGATGATAACAGCTGATATCAGATGATAACAGCTGATATCAGATGATATCAGCTGATATCAGATGATAACAGCTGATATCAGATGATATCAGCTGATTTCAGATGATAACAGCTGATATCAGATGATATCAGCTGATTTCAGATGATAACAGCTGATTTCAGGTGATTTCAGGTGATATTAGATGATAACAGCTGTTACAGATGATAACAGCTGATATCAGAATATAACAGCTGATATCAGATGATAACAGCTGATATCAGATGATCACAGCTGATTTCAGATGGTAACAGCTGATATCAGATGATAACAGCTGATTTCAGGTGATATCAGCTGATTTCAGATGATAACAGCTGATATCAGATGATAACAGCTGATTTCAGGTGATATCAGCTGATATCAGATGATAACAGCTGATATCAGATGATAACAACAGATATCAGATGAAAACAGCTGATTTCAGGTGATATCAGCTGATTTCAGGTGATAACAGCTGATATCAGATGATAACAGCTGTTACAGATGATAACAGCTGATATCAGATGATAACAGCTGATATCAGATGATAACAGCTGATATCAGATGATAACAGCTGATATAAGATGATAACAGCTGATAACAAGTGATATCAGATGATAACAGCTGATATCAGATGATAACAGCTGATATCAGATGATAACAGCTGAAATCAGATGATAACACCTGATATCAGATGATACCAGATGATAACAGCTGATTTCAGGTGATACCAGATGATAACAGCTGATTTCAGGTGATTTCAAGTGTTATCAGCTGATTTCAGATGAAAACAGCTGATATCAGATAATAACAGCTGATATCAGATAATGACAGCTGATTTCAGGAGATATCAGCTGATTTCAAATTATATCAGCTGATTTCAGGTGACATCAGCTGATTTCGGGTGATAACAGCTGATATCAGATGATAACAGCTGTTACAGATGATAACAGCTGATATCAGATGATATCAGATGATAACAGCTGTTACAGATGATAACAGCTGATATCAGATGATATCAGATGATAACAGCTGATATCAGATGATAACAGCTGATTTCAGGTGATTTCGGGTGATATCAGCTGATTTCAGATGAAAACAGCTGATATCAGATGATAACAGCTGATATCAGATGATAACAGCTGATTTCAGGTGATTTCTGGTGATATCAGCTGATTTCACGTGATAACAGCTGATATCAGATGATAACAGCTGATATCAAATGATAACAGCTGATTTCAGGTGATATCAGCTGATTTCTGGTGATAACAGCTGATATCATATGATAACAGCTGATATAAGATGATAACAGCTGATTTCAGGTGATATCAGCTGATTTCAGATGAAAACAGCTGATATCAGATGATAACAGCTGATATCAGATGATAACAGCTGATTTTAGGTGATATCAGCTGATTTCAGGTTATATCAGCTGATTTCAGGTGATATCAGCTGATTTCTGGTGATAACAGCTGATATCAGATGATAACAGCTGTTACAGATGATAACAGCTGATATCAGATGATAACAGCTGATATCAGATGATAACAGCTGTTACAGATGATAACAGCTGATATCAGATGATAACAGCTGATATCAGATGATAACAGCTGTTACAGATGATAACAGCTGATATCAGATGATAACAGCTGATATCAGATGATAACAGCTGATATCAGATGATAACAGCTGATGTCAGATGATAACAGCTGATTTCAGGTGATAACAGCTGATATCAGATGATATCAGCTGATTTCAGGTGATAACAGCTGATCAGATGATAACAGCTGATAACAGCTGATTTCAGGTGATATCAGCTGATTTCAGGTGATAACAGCTGATATCAGCTGTAACAGCTGTTATCATCTGATATTAGCTGTTATCACCTGAAATCAGCTGTTATCATCTTATGTCAGCTGATATCACCTGAAATCAGCTGTTATCAGCTGTTATCATCTGATCAGCTGTTATCACCTGAAATCAGCTGATATCACCTGAAATCAGCTGTTATCATCTCATATCAGCTGTTATCATCTGATATCAGCTGTTATCATCTGATATCAGCTGATATCAGCTGTTATCATCTGATATCAGCTGATATCAGCTGTTATCATCTGAAATCAGCTGATATCAGCTGATATCATCTGTAACAGCTGTTATCATCTGATATCAGCTGTTATCACCTGAAATCAGCTGTTATCATCTGACATCAGCTGTTATCATCTGATATCAGCTGTTATCATCTGAATGCGAAAAACATCAATATCTCCATTATTACCCAAGATATGACAGTTTTAAAAATTTAAAAAATAAGCGAAAAACATCAATATCTCCATTATTAATGTTGCACGATGGGTGTGTAACTTTTGGCATTTGTTGCCATTTCATACCTTAAACTGTCCCCAAAACGCGATAGGACAAAAGGACACCAGCGAATCGGTCAAATCAATTAAAAAAAAAATTCGCTAATTCTTAATAGTCAAACCGCTATCGATGAGTATTTAAAGTGGCTATTCAAAATTGTGACCATTAAAATACACACACTTAAGTCCTTAAAGAATACAATTATTGATTTTAGGATCAACCGGATTATTATACTTTTTTTTGCTGTTCAACTTTTATTCAAAAGTATTCGCATTCACATGGCCTGCCAGCGGCAGGGTCTAATTTGATTTTCGATTCGAGCTTTTTTTGTGCACGCATCTAGCAAAATTCAAAATTTTGGTTGATTTCCAGCCCCAAGTACCAGGCGAACAGAAATCAGCAGCAAGTTGCTGTTTAGCCAAAATAAAAGTAAAGCATACTTTCACGGCCAAAATTCATCAAATACTTCTTTTTATCCAAATTTTTCATTGCATACTTTTACCAGGTGCCGAAAAATGATTTTGGCATGCAGTAAAAGTATGCTACGTTTATTTTAGTAATATTTAGAAACCACCAGCTGATTTCTGTGCGCCTGGTTCTTGGAGGTGGAAGTTATCCAAAAGTTTGTGAATTTCGGTAGATGCATGCACGAAAAAAAGCGACTGGCCTTGCGCGATTGGCAAAAAAAGATTGCTTTTGAAATAAATAATTTTTAATGCCAATTTTAGATTACACATAAAATGTTCAATTAAATGGTGCTAAATATTTTAAGCACTTCGATAGCATTTGACCTTTATAGATATAATAAGCCGCCCTTCTAAATATATTGTCTATTCTTATGCAGTTGTGGTTGCAATACCAATAAACAGAAATCAGCGCAGCACGTTTCTGTATATGTGGCAAAAAAATGCAAACCTTACTTTCACGGCCAAATTTCAGAAAATACTAAAATGCATTGCATACTTTTATTGCACGTAATTTTAACAAAGATATTGACATATTGACATATATGATAACACCTGATATAAGCTGTTATCAGATGATAAGAACAGATAACAGATGATAACAGCTGATAACAGGTGATATCAGATGATAACAGCTGATATGAGATGATAACAGCTGATTTCAGGTGATATCAGCTGATTTCAGGTGATAACAGCTGATCAGATGATAACAGCTGATAACAGCTGATTTCAGGTGATATCAGCTGACATAAGATGATAACAGCTGATTTCAGGTGATAACAGCTAATATCAGATGATAACAGCTGTTACAGCTGATATCAGCTGTTATCACCTGAAATCAGCTGATATCACCTGAAATCAGCTGTTATCATCTTATGTCAGCTGATATCACCTGAAATCAGCTGTTATCATCTGATATCAGCTGATATCAGCTGTTATCATCTGATATCACCTGAAATCAGCTGTTATCATCTGATATCAGCTGTTATCATCTGAAATCAGCTGTTATCATCTCATATCAGCTGTTATCATCTGATATCAGCTGATATCAGATGATAACAGCTGATATCAGCTGATATCAGATGATAACAGCTGATATCAGATGATAACAGCTGATATGAGATGATAACAGCTGATTTCAGATGATAACAGCTGATATCAGATGATAACAGCTGATTTCAGGTGATATCAGATGATAACAGCTGATATCAGCTGATATCAGATGATAACAGCTGATATCAGCTGATATCAGATGATAACAGCTGATTTCAGGTGATATCAGCTGACATAAGATGATAACAGCTGATTTCAGGTGATATCAGCTGATTTCAGGTGATAACAGCTGATATCAGCTGTAACAGCTGTTATCATCTGATATTAGCTGTTATCACCTGAAATCAGCTGTTATCATCTTATGTCAGCTGATATCACCTGAAATCAGCTGTTATCAGCTGTTATCATCTGATCAGCTGTTATCACCTGAAATCAGCTGATATCACCTGAAATCAGCTGTTATCATCTCATATCAGCTGTTATCATCTGATATCAGCTGTTATCATCTGATATCAGCTGATATCAGCTGTTATCATCTGATATCAGCTGATATCAGCTGTTATCATCTGATATCACCTGAAATCAGCTGTTATCATCTGATATCAGCTGTTATCATCTGAAATCAGCTGATATCACCTGAAATCAGCTGTTATCATCTGATATCAGCTGTTATCATCTGATATCAGCTGTTATCATCTGAATGCGAAAAACATCAATATCTCCATTATTACCCAAGATATGACAGTTTTAAAAATTTAAAAAATAAGCGAAAAACATCAATATCTCCATTATTAATGTTGCACGATGGGTGTGTAACTTTTGGCATTTGTTGCCATTTCATACCTTAAACTGTCCCCAAAACGCGATAGGACAAAAGGACACCAGCGAATCGGTCAAATCAATTAAAAAAAAATTCGCTAATTCTTAATAGTCAAACCGCTATCGATGAGTATTTAAAGTGGCTATTCAAAATTGTGACCATTAAAATACACACACTTAAGTCCTTAAAGAATACAATTATTGATTTTAGGATCAACCGGATTATTATACTTTTTTTTGCTGTTCAACTTTTATTCAAAAGTATTCGCATTCACATGGCCTGCCAGCGGCAGGGTCTATTTTGATTTTCGATTCGAGCTTTTTTTGTGCATGCATCTAGCAAAATTCAAAATTTTGGTTGATTTCCAGCCCCAAGTACCATGCGAACAGAAATCAGCAGCAAGTTGCTGTTTAGCCAAAATAAAAGTAAAGCATACTTTCACGGCCAAAATTCATCAAATACTTCTTTTTATCCAAATTTTTCATTGCATACTTTTACCAGGTGCCGAAAAATGATTTTGGCATGCAGTAAAAGTATGCTACGTTTATTTTAGTAATATTTAGAAACCACCAGCTGATTTCTGTGCGCCTGGTTCTTGGAGGTGGAAGTTATCCAAAAGTTTGTGAATTTCGGTAGATACATGCACGAAAAAAAGCGACTGGCCTTGCGCGATTGGCAAAAAAAGATTGCTTTTGAAATAAATAATTTTTAATGCCAATTTTAGATTACACATAAAATGTTCAATTAAATGGTGCTAAATATTTTAAGCACTTCGATAGCATTTGACCTTTATAGATATAATAAGCTGCCCTTCTAAATATATATATAAAAATATATAAGCTGTTATCAGATGATAAGAACAGATAACAGATTATAACAGCTGACAACAGGTGATAACAGCTGATATCAGATGATAACAGCTGTTACAGATGATATCAGATGATAACAGCTGATGTCAGATGATAACAGCTGATTTCAGGTGATATCAGCTGATATCAGATGATAACAGCTGATATCAGATGATAACAGCTGATTTCAGGTGGTATCAGCTGATTTCAGGTGATAACAGCTGATATCAGCTGATTTCAGGTGATAACAGCTGATATCAGCTGATTTCAGGTGATAACAGCTGATATCAGATGATAACAGCTGGTAAGTAGTAGGGAACTGGGGATTCTATGACAGGAAGTGACGTCACGTTTTGAGAGCGGCAGCGCAGCGGCGAAAATTCTAATGCTTCAAGAGCAACAATTTTTTTCTTGCTCTTCTGTCATTTGATACAAAGAGTCATTACTTTATATTGCACTCGTTTTCGAGTATTTTTAAGAAGAATCCCCAACCCATTTTATTGCCCCAATTAGTTTATGTATACAATTCAATATTTATGATTAACAACAACAGCACCAGCAGCGAGGTCAGCAACAGCATCAGCAGCAGCGGTGTCAACAACAGCACCAACAACAGCGTCAGCAGCATCAGCCGCTTAAGACTTTGTTTTAGTTATCAAAAAATCCATGTGAATGTTTACAATTCAATAAGACTTCGATGTTTGTCATTGGCTTGTGGATCACTTAATAGCACTTGTGTATAAGTATAAGTGCATAAGTATAAGTGGTATAAGTGTGATTCATTTATGATCGTATTATGAGCCTCGCTTTTCATATTGCTATTTGGCATTGACTTGCGTCAAGTAGAAGATCGGTGAGCAGTTGTGTGTGTGTCTTCGAACAAGATTTCATTCATGGGGGTGGGTTCACTTGTGTGTGCGTACATGCTTATATTTTTGAAGGAGGAGATTGTGTACATGGCGAGTAGCCTATGACCTCTCGCATAAGTATGCATGTACATGATTTCGGGTATGAGATTGGGTTCAATGACCTTTTGCTATTCGTCATTGGCTTGTGTGTGTTTTTACTCTCCCTTCTTACAGCGCACTCTGCTATAAAATAGCCTGGTTTGATTTGACTAGCTACTGACTTGTCAAATAGATTCATGTGTTTAAATAATGAAAATTGTTTTTTTTTTTTTTATTATTTTTTTTTTTATTGTATAATTTGTTATAAAAATGCTTACAACTATAGACATTTGTTTAGTTTTCAATTTATTTTCTAATATTCATTTTCATTTAAAGTGTATTATTATTAATATGCCGACAGTTTAACCTCTTTCTAAGGTTAGTGTACTGAAATATTAGGCGATCTAATTTTCTCTCATATGATACAAAGTAGTGACAAGCACAAGTATCAACTCCATCTATAGCGTCATTTGAGGACCATGAGCACACCGTCAAGTGCTTCCCATATTTTGATTGAATTAGACTATAGTTTTCATACTCCATGAAATATTCTCGATATTCCTCCAACAATTTGGAATGCTCAGGAAATAGCACATCCTCAAACTCCTTAAGAAAATAATCAATTTTCCTAACATTTGTTTTGAATCCAAATTTCGAAGTTAGACCCATTCTGTTGTGTATTCTTCAAAAGCAGAAATGCAACTAAAGAATTTTTTTATTTTATTCAATGTATTTATTCGTTATAGATGACACTTAAATTTAAGTCTTTAGTAAAATCTAGTACAACTCGTGCATTCCTTAAAGCACATACGCCTTTATTTTGATGAGATCCACAATCGGCGAAGTCATTTAATTTCATCTCATCTAATCGTGGACATCCAAATTCTTCAATGTTTATTACACACGTCCTTAGAAACTTTTCGAGAAACTTTTTTTTCCAATCTCCCTTCGTGATTGCTTCCATTCCATTAATAAGCTCACGTAACAAATTTCTGACTTGTAAAAAGTTATAATTTCCATCATTCCAATAGAGATTGTGTTGATTTTTAGTTAACCATATCGCCGTTTTACGGGCCTTCTTTGTTAATCTGAGAAAATCATATGGTGGTTTTATGAGGTAATGAACGTCTCTGTAATATCCATTATTAAAAACTAAAGCAATCTCTTTTAATATAAAATAGTTGTCATTTCCATAAAATCCTTGAATGTCGACAGCTACTTGATTCTCCATTAAAATGAATTAAACAATACGTTGAACTAATCCTGTTAATGGTGAATACTCAACTAACCGATCATGCATAAGTAGACAATATACTTTAGTGTTTTTAATACTAGAACTCTCCAACTCAATGGAAACTCTGATATCGATTGGTCCGGTTTTAACAGTCTCATTCTGATGTGTTAAATCTATAACAACATTAGGTGCTTTTTCTTTAAATTCCTTAGGCGTTAGCAATGGTTCAGACTGCTTCATATAGTAGCTTGCTTGAAAACTTGCATACATATCATACAAACTTGCAAATCGATCACGATTAAAATTTATACTCATATCATCATATGGATAGGCCTCGGAGTTCAAATGCACTTTCAAGTTTCGTAATTGATTTTGAATCAATTTATTATCAAGTGAAAAGCCTATTATAGCAAACCGAGGACGTTCTCTATTTGCTGCAAGCTTAACATTCCAAACATGATGAGTACCTTCTGCTAATGTTGGATTGAGATAACAATCCCAACTGCGGAATGCTACTGGTAGTGAGCCTCCACTTTTTGTTATATTAAACATTACTAATTTCTTTTCATCACTGAGAGTAATATGTGGTACTTTCCAAGTAATATTTGTTATATGTATTTTATACTAGGCACTTTCAATTTTACTATGATATACATCGTCCATATTTTTAGTTATGAGTAGTATTAGCTCATGTTTACAATTCAATAAGACTTTGTTATAGTCTTCACAAAATCCAAGCAGACATTTAAGTGGTATAGAGAAATTAAAATATCCATCATTTGCTAGTTGTTTGTCGTTTCCATTAAACCATCCAGAATTCTCAAGCATACGACTTTCAGGATTATTCAATGAAATATAGTTTTTTAAGGTTGTTGAAATACCAACAAATCTGGTTCGATCAATTTCAATTCCATTCAACTCATATCGAACCTCATCGAACAGGTAGCTCATACAATTGTTTTTTAGTTTACCTCCTCCAGTAGGAGTGTTGTTAGGCAAAGAAATGAAGCTTTCAATATTAATAAAACTCTCGGTTGGCAGCACATATAAGTCCTGATTCTGGATTGTGATTCTAACTTCGTCATTACTCTTAAATGATTGGAGATAAGGAGAGTAGCTATGGTATTCTTTTTTGATTATACTCTCATCCGAATAGGGTTTCTCTCGAACAGTTAATAAATTAGTCATTATTCTCTAATTTTTAGACCCAATGACTTTAAAAATAATTTATTTTCAGCTGTGAGTTTTTTGCTTGACGACCTTCTTTCTTCTGCAGTATAACTCAAGGTGCTTGATGATGGGGGATAATATATGTTTTTATTATAAATAATCATTTTTGTTGCCTTAAATGTAGCCGAAGTGTAACACTCTCATTACGTAAATTAACTAAATTTCCGTTCTGATCAACAATCCGTACTTTTAATGAATGTATCTCTCTCGTGTTCACGGGGTAATAAATAAGATTACGGGGCTTCTCACTCATTTTATAGCCTGGAGGAACATTTAAAGCAAGCTCATGCAATACATGACTTGATTCTGCATTAAAAAATGATCCGCTCACAATGTTACATTCTATTCGAATTGTATTTACTTTTAAAATATCCACAGGCTGGTCTGAGATGTGTATAGAATTCGGCTTTAGTACCTTTTTGCTAAATCCGAATAATTGACCAATAGTATTGGCTTTGTTAAAATATAAAGGTTGTTCCTTAGTCGAAATCATTACTTGAAGCGTATTATTGTTACTTTCAATGAGTGGGAGATTTAATTTATTTGCTTCATTTTCCTCCATTTTCTCAATAATAATATTTCTTATATCGCTAAGCTCGTATGATCCAACAGGTATCTCAAAAACATGTTCTCCAATATGTATTAAATTATTATCATGATCCACATTTGGAATTGAGTTATACATGTGGAAATCAATGAGTGCACATTCATAATTTTCCTTCAATTCAATGGGCGGATGATAGTTTGCCATTAAAATTGAGCTGTTGCCCGTTAATGTGAGAGTTGTTGTCATTTCGATCGATTATAGCTTAGTGAAAAAATATTAAGGTTTTCTCATATTATATCATATTCTAATAAAGTCAGCGAATCCCCGTCTATAGCGTCCATTTTCTAGAGGATCATCTTTACTTATAAGCACAAAACCATACTTTTCTTTCCAACAAAACTGACAAATGTTCTTAAATTCACCAAAATTCATATCTACGCCCACGTGATCTTGGTACACATGCTTCATATTTAATTCGTCTTGCCTGAACATTATTATTATATTTGCATTGTCACGAATAAGATGTCTAGGGACACGTGTATACGTTTGACATAAATAAAACGCATCAACGTTATTATGTCGCCCCATACAGAAGTATGCACAGAATATTAAATTTGCTTTACATTTGTTTGTGACATATTGATTGTAAACACATGTTTGCTTTTAGGTCTTTTGTATTTTATTTTTATTTTTATAAAACTTCATTGACATTTATCCAAGAGTTGTGATCATTGGAGAACCCAAGCCACTTAACTAGAACTCTCTTATTTCGTCGCCTTAATATCTTTTCAACCAAGTAAGTGTCTGGAAATTTTGTTTTCCTCATCTACTCATTATAGAAACCTCCTTTCAGAACTGCCCCTTGATAGTCTTCTAAAATGTATGTAGTTGGATTGGTATTTCGTATTTTATTGACTTTAAAAATTTCAGTTGTCCAGTTATTTTATTTATGCTTACTAATTCGTACATAATCTCCAACACGAAACTTACTTCCATTAAAGATTTTTATGTGATTGTAGACAGTGTTCAATAAGCTGTTTTCATTTGATGAGTTTACTTTGATTGGTGCCATTTGAATTGTTCTATGATGGTTTTGATTATATTCAGTTATCAATTGTTTATAAATTCTAATCCAACAATATGTTCCGTTAAAACTAAACTCTCTCCACATCATTTCCTTTAGCGTTCTATTAAAACGCTCAACAATTGACGCTTTAAGGCTACTATAAGTTGAATAATGATTGATGTTATGTTTTTTACATAAAGCTTTAAAGTCTTTATTAAAAAATTCTTTTCCATCATCGGTCTGTAAATTCTTTGGAATTCGGTTCTCCTTAAGAATACTCGAAAACGAGTGCTTAACTTCTTTTGCCGATTTAGTTTTTAGCGCTTGGCCCCAAGCATATTTAGAAAACGTATCAATAACTGTCAATAGAAATCTATAGCCTTTATTCGATGATGAGTAGTTTCCCATTTCCACTAAGTCTGCTTGCCAATGATCGTCGATTCCCTTCATAATAACTCTCCCACGTTTAAAATTTCTACGAGCTGGGGCATGTAATTCGTCTATTAAACTCTTCCTACCCATCTTTCACTTTTTAACTATTGTTTTTCATATAAAACGTTTCTTTATTTTTATTTTTTGGAAAAGTGCTGTCTACAAAACATTATTAATAAGTTTGTATTTGGCACCAAAACCTTAACCAGTACCAACATACACTTCCAACAGGTGGAAATTACTTTTCTTTTTATTCCGCTCATTTGAGTAATGTCTGAAATTGTTAACGGTTATATAAATAATAACTCTTAGCACACATAAGACACATTATTTATGTATTTTTATTATCGAATCTAATAGAATCGACTGTAAAATTTATATTTTGACTTCCACCGTTCAATAAACTTTTAATTGAATCTAATTGCGAGGTAAAATCATCTCTTAAGGAACTTTCTGCTTTTTTCAACAGCTCTTCCATTTCAATTTTGTGTTTATTAACCTCATGAAGAATAGAAAATGTCATTTCACTTATTGTTTTCTGGTCCATTTGATCTTTTCCTTCTAAAAGTTTTTCTATACTCTTCATTGTTTCTTCGACATTTCTTTCTAAAAATACTTTATTAACTACATCATTATCTTCTAATGGATCACCCACATTTTTAAGACGTTTGTTTGAAAAAATAATGTTATTATCAACATCAACTAGAACACCATCCATTTGATTTTTTATACTTGTTCTTTCTTTTCCATTTCTACTCGAGAAGAAGTGACCAAACTTGTCAAGAGGCATTTTGATAGTAATTACTTATTGTTAAATACACTATCATTTATTTAATAAATGATTTTTGCTTCACGAAGTTCTTCAATTATTGAAACTATTTCATTATTATGATTAGTGTTACCAGCTGTCTGTGAGGCAACTAAAAGTTTTAGTCTTTCAACGATCTCATTTGGATCATCCCAATACACATACTTTGGCTTACTTAAGCTGAGCATCATTAGACTTCCACCTTTATGCGTAGATTTATTGTTTAGAGGTGTAGACATTGCACTTGGATCGTAATTAATTGAGAAAAGCTTTTTTATTATTTTAGTGTACTTTTTAGAACGATTTCCCTTGAGCTGACCATTAGATTGATGATTTTTTTCTGTGTGCATTTGTTTTTATTAAGATTTTCTGATATGCATCCAAGTCAACATCATCGTAGCCTTTAAGATCTTTTAAGTAAATCAAAGAACATAATCCAGGTGTAAGATTCCAATTTTCACCACTTTCCAACTCAATTTTCTTGTTGTTAACAGTTATTTTAGCACTCCCCAATATAATTTGTCCACTTTTTTTAGTAGGCCCAAATGCTTTATCTAGCTTTTTCTGACGTTCCAATTCATTTACACTAAGATTAAAGATCTCGTCTGGTATTTCATTCGTTTGACTATAGTCTGCATTACTAGTTGAACTAGATTTATTATAATCCACCTCGCTTGGTGCAAACGTCAACTCTCGTGGCTGAAGCTCGGATATTCCATTATCAAATGCATCATAATATTCACTATAGTTTTTAGCCCTAGTGCTTACTTCTCCATCATTTTCTTCTTTTTTTACTTTCATCAACTGATTTACTATTTCGTTCCCTCTGACTATTTTGTGCAGAGGTTGCGTTAATGGTTTAAACGTTTCCTCTAATTGATACTCATTTGCTGCTCTACCTAATTTAATGCTTTGAAATTTTCTTTTTAGTGCGAGTCTTGTTTTCGTTAATTCTTTCAGAAGATGTTCATCCATTTTAACTATAAACCGATCAGGTCTAAACCGATAAACACCCTTATAGGCGGTTTGTGGTTTTCAAGCGGTTTGTTACAGTTTAACTTGCGGTTTATTGCTGTTTTTCATGCAGTTATCCAGCGGTTTTCACTTAAAATTTGTTGTAAACAATACACAAATACTATAATCAAACTAAAGATAGTCTTGCTGTTTATAGCTGTTATATACTAAAATAAAAATATTAATTTTCAATCTATGTATTTATTTATTTATTGAAAAGTTGAATACAAGTTACTTTAAATAATCGTCTTTATACTGCATTAATAGAAATCTTAAACATAAGTGTCCACAATTAAAAGAATCAAATCGTTGAACTTGATTATAATTGTATTTTATATTCTCTCCTAAATATCTAATAAGCTCTAAAGGTGGTGGCAAATTCCCAAAACTATCAAAATATCTGATTTGCTCATCTCTTTTGTAGTAAGCTACCCAATTATTTATAATTTTAAGAGCCTGTGGCTAAGAGTCAAGGTTGAAATCTTTTGAAAAACTGGAGAAAGTAGATCAATTTATGATAAGCCCAATGAAGAAAGACATTTGGCCTGCGGAGCTGGGAGGAAGCACCGGGACTCCGACAGGCCAAATGTCTTTCTTCATTGGGCTTATCATAAATTGATCTACTTTCTCCAGTTTTTCAAAAGATTTCAACCTTGACTCTTAGCCACAGGCTCTTAAAATTATAAATAATTGGGTAGCTTACTACAAAAGAGATGAGCAAATCAGATATTTTGATAGTTTTGGGAATTTGCCACCACCTTTAGAGCTTATTAGATATTTAGGAGAGAATATAAAATACAATTATAATCAAGTTCAACGATTTGATTCTTTTAATTGTGGACACTTATGTTTAAGATTTCTATTAATGCAGTATAAAGACGATTATTTAAAGTAACTTGTATTCAACTTTTCAATAAATAAATAAATACATAGATTGAAAATTAATATTTTTATTTTAGTATATAACAGCTATAAACAGCAAGACTATCTTTAGTTTGATTATAGTATTTGTGTATTGTTTACAACAAATTTTAAGTGAAAACCGCTGGATAACTGCATGAAAAACAGCAATAAACCGCAAGTTAAACTGTAACAAACCGCTTGAAAACCACAAACCGCCTATAAGGGTGTTTATCGGTTTAGACCTGATCGGTTTATAGTTAAAATGGATGAACATCTTCTGAAAGAATTAACGAAAACAAGACTCGCACTAAAAAGAAAATTTCAAAGCATTAAATTAGGTAGAGCAGCAAATGAGTATCAATTAGAGGAAACGTTTAAACCATTAACGCAACCTCTGCACAAAATAGTCAGAGGGAACGAAATAGTAAATCAGTTGATGAAAGTAAAAAAAGAAGAAAATGATGGAGAAGTAAGCACTAGGGCTAAAAACTATAGTGAATATTATGATGCATTTGATAATGGAATATCCGAGCTTCAGCCACGAGAGTTGACGTTTGCACCAAGCGAGGTGGATTATAATAAATCTAGTTCAACTAGTAATGCAGACTATAGTCAAACGAATGAAATACCAGACGAGATCTTTAATCTTAGTGTAAATGAATTGGAACGTCAGAAAAAGCTAGATAAAGCATTTGGGCCTACTAAAAAAAGTGGACAAATTATATTGGGGAGTGCTAAAATAACTGTTAACAACAAGAAAATTGAGTTGGAAAGTGGTGAAAATTGGAATCTTACACCTGGATTATGTTCTTTGATTTACTTAAAAGATCTTAAAGGCTACGATGATGTTGACTTGGATGCATATCAGAAAATCTTAATAAAAACAAATGCACACAGAAAAAAATCATCAATCTAATGGTCAGCTCAAGGGAAATCGTTCTAAAAAGTACACTAAAATAATAAAAAAGCTTTTCTCAATTAATTACGATCCAAGTGCAATGTCTACACCTCTAAACAATAAATCTACGCATAAAGGTGGAAGTCTAATGATGCTCAGCTTAAGTAAGCCAAAGTATGTGTATTGGGATGATCCAAATGAGATCGTTGAAAGACTAAAACTTTTAGTTGCCTCACAGACAGCTGGTAACACTAATCATAATAATGAAATAGTTTCAATAATTGAAGAACTTCGTGAAGCAAAAATCATTTATTAAATAAATGATAGTGTATTTAACAATAAGTAATTACTATCAAAATGCCTCTTGACAAGTTTGGTCACTTCTTCTCGAGTAGAAATGGAAAAGAAAGAACAAGTATAAAAAATCAAATGGATGGTGTTCTAGTTGATGTTGATAATAACATTATTTTTTCAAACAAACGTCTTAAAAATGTGGGTGATCCATTAGAAGATAATGATGTAGTTAATAAAGTATTTTTAGAAAGAAATGTCGAAGAAACAATGAAGAGTATAGAAAAACTTTTAGAAGGAAAAGATCAAATGGACCAGAAAACAATAAGTGAAATGACATTTTCTATTCTTCATGAGGTTAATAAACACAAAATTGAAATGGAAGAGCTGTTGAAAAAAGCAGAAAGTTCCTTAAGAGATGATTTTACCTCGCAATTAGATTCAATTAAAAGTTTATTGAACGGTGGAAGTCAAAATATAAATTTTACAGTCGATTCTATTAGATTCGATAATAAAAATACATAAATAATGTGTCTTATGTGTGCTAAGAGTTATTATTTATATAACCGTTAACAATTTCAGACATTACTCAAATGAGCGGAATAAAAAGAAAAGTAATTTCCACCTGTTGGAAGTGTATGTTGGTACTGGTTAAGGTTTTGGTGCCAAATACAAACTTATTAAAAATGTTTTGTAGACAGCACTTTTCCAAAAAATAAAAATAAAGAAACGTTTTATATGAAAAACAATAGTTAAAAAGTGAAAGATGGGTAGGAAGAGTTTAATAGACGAATTACATGCCCCAGCTCGTAGAAATTTTAAACGTGGGAGAGTTATTATGAAGGGAATCGACGATCATTGGCAAGCAGACTTAGTGGAAATGGGAAACTACTCATCATCGAATAAAGGCTATAGATTTCTATTGACAGTTATTGATACGTTTTCTAAATATGCTTGGGGCCAAGCGCTAAAAACTAAATCGGCAAAAGAAGTTAAGCACTCGTTTTCGAGTATTCTTAAGGAGAACCGAATTCCAAAGAATTTACAGACCGATGATGGAAAAGAATTTTTTAATAAAGACTTTAAAGCTTTATGTAAAAAACATAACATCAATCATTATTCAACTTATAGTAGCCTTAAAGCGTCAATTGTTGAGCGTTTTAATAGAACGCTAAAGGAAATGATGTGGAGAGAGTTTAGTTTTAACGGAACATATTGTTGGATTAGAATTTATAAACAATTGATAACTGAATATAATCAAAACCATCATAGAACAATTCAAATGGCACCAATCAAAGTAAACTCATCAAATGAAAACAGCTTATTGAACACTGTCTACAATCACATAAAAATCTTTAATGGAAGTAAGTTTCGTGTTGGAGATTATGTACGAATTAGTAAGCATAAATAAAATAACTGGACAACTGAAATTTTTAAAGTCAATAAAATACGAAATACCAATCCAACTACATACATTTTAGAAGACTATCAAGGGGCAGTTCTGAAAGGAGGTTTCTATAATGAGTAGATGAGGAAAACAAAATTTCCAGACACTTACTTGGTTGAAAAGATATTAAGGCGACGAAATAAGAGAGTTCTAGTTAAGTGGCTTGGGTTCTCCAATGATCACAACTCTTGGATAAATGTCAATGAAGTTTTATAAAAATAAAAATAAAATACAAAAGACCTAAAAGCAAACATGTGTTTACAATCAATATGTCACAAACAAATGTAAAGCAAATTTAATATTCTGTGCATACTTCTGTATGGGGCGACATAATAACGTTGATGCGTTTTATTTATGTCAAACGTATACACGTGTCCCTAGACATCTTATTCGTGACAATGCAAATATAATAATAATGTTCAGGCAAGACGAATTAAATATGAAGCATGTGTACCAAGATCACGTGGGCGTAGATATGAATTTTGGTGAATTTAAGAACATTTGTCAGTTTTGTTGGAAAGAAAAGTATGGTTTTGTGCTTATAAGTAAAGATGATCCTCTAGAAAATGGACGCTATAGACGGGGATTCGCTGACTTTATTAGAATATGATATAATATGAGAAATCCTTAATATTTTTTCACTAAGCTATAATCGATCGAAATGACAACAACTCTCACATTAACGGGCAACAGCTCAATTTTAATGGCAAACTATCATCCGCCCATTGAATTGAAGGAAAATTATGAATGTGCACTCATTGATTTCCACATGTATAACTCAATTCCAAATGTGGATCATGATAATAATTTAATACATATTGGAGAACATGTTTTTGAGATACCTGTTGGATCATACGAGCTTAGCGATATAAGAAATATTATTATTGAGAAAATGGAGGAAAATGAAGCAAATAAATTAAATCTCCCACTCATTGAAAGTAACAATAATACGCTTCAAGTAATGATTTCGACTAAGGAACAACCTTTATATTTTAACAAAGCCAATACTATTGGTCAATTATTCGGATTTAGCAAAAAGGTACTAAAGCCGAATTCTATACACATCTCAGACCAGCCTGTGGATATTTTAAAAGTAAATACAATTCGAATAGAATGTAACATTGTGAGCGGATCATTTTTTAATGCAGAATCAAGTCATGTATTGCATGAGCTTGCTTTAAATGTTCCTCCAGGCTATAAAATGAGTGAGAAGCCCCGTAATCTTATTTATTACCCCGTGAACACGAGAGAGATACATTCATTAAAAGTACGGATTGTTGATCAGAACGGAAATTTAGTTAATTTACGTAATGAGAGTGTTACACTTCGGCTACATTTAAGGCAACAAAAATGATTATTTATAATAAAAACATATATTATCCCCCATCATCAAGCACCTTGAGTTATACTGCAGAAGAAAGAAGGTCGTCAAGCAAAAAACTCACAGCTGAAAATAAATTATTTTTAAAGTCATTGGGTCTAAAAATTAGAGAATAATGACTAATTTATTAACTGTTCGAGAGAAACCCTATTCGGATGAGAGTATAATCAAAAAAGAATACCATAGCTACTCTCCTTATCTCCAATCATTTAAGAGTAATGACGAAGTTAGAATCACAATCCAGAATCAGGACTTATATGTGCTGCCAACCGAGAGTTTTATTAATATTGAAAGCTTCATTTCTTTGCCTAACAACACTCCTACTGGAGGAGGTAAACTAAAAAACAATTGTATGAGCTACCTGTTCGATGAGGTTCGATATGAGTTGAATGGAATTGAAATTGATCGAACCAGATTTGTTGGTATTTCAACAACCTTAAAAAACTATATTTCATTGAATAATCCTGAAAGTCGTATGCTTGAGAATTCTGGATGGTTTAATGGAAACGACAAACAACTAGCAAATGATGGATATTTTAATTTCTCTATACCACTTAAATGTCTGCTTGGATTTTGTGAAGACTATAACAAAGTCTTATTGAATTGTAAACATGAGCTAATACTACTCATAACTAAAAATATGGACGATGTATATCATAGTAAAATTGAAAGTGCCTAGTATAAAATACATATAACAAATATTACTTGGAAAGTACCACATATTACTCTCAGTGATGAAAAGAAATTAGTAATGTTTAATATAACAAAAAGTGGAGGCTCACTACCAGTAGCATTCCGCAGTTGGGATTGTTATCTCAATCCAACATTAGCAGAAGGTACTCATCATGTTTGGAATGTTAAGCTTGCAGCAAATAGAGAACGTCCTCGGTTTGCTATAATAGGCTTTTCACTTGATAATAAATTGATTCAAAATCAATTACGAAACTTGAAAGTGCATTTGAACTCCGAGGCCTATCCATATGATGATATGAGTATAAATTTTAATCGTGATCGATTTGCAAGTTTGTATGATATGTATGCAAGTTTTCAAGCAAGCTACTATATGAAGCAGTCTGAACCATTGCTAACGCCTAAGGAATTTAAAGAAAAAGCACCTAATGTTGTTATAGATTTAACACATCAGAATGAGACTGTTAAAACCGGACCAATCGATATCAGAGTTTCCATTGAGTTGGAGAGTTCTAGTATTAAAATCACTAAAGTATATTGTCTACTTATGCATGATCGGTTAGTTGAGTATTCACCATTAACAGGATTAGTTCAACGTATTGTTTAATTCATTTTAATGGAGAATCAAGTAGCTGTCGACATTCAAGGATTTTATGGAAATGACAACTATTTTATATTAAAAGAGATTGCTTTAGTTTTTAATAATGGATATTACAGAGACGTTCATTACCTCATAAAACCACCATATGATTTTCTCAGATTAACAAAGAAGGCCCGTAAAACGGCGATATGGTTAACTAAAAATCAACACAATCTCTATTGGAATGATGGAAATTATAACTTTTTACAAGTCAGAAATTTGTTACGTGAGCTTATTAATGGAATGGAAGCAATCACGAAGGGAGATTGGAAAAAAAAGTTTCTCGAAAAGTTTCTAAGGACGTGTGTAATAAACATTGAAGAATTTGGATGTCCACGATTAGATGAGATGAAATTAAATGACTTCGCCGATTGTGGATCTCATCAAAATAAAGGCGTATGTGCTTTAAGGAATGCACGAGTTGTACTAGATTTTACTAAAGACTTAAATTTAAGTGTCATCTATAACGAATAAATACATTGAATAAAATAAAAAAATTCTTTAGTTGCATTTCTGCTTTTGAAGAATACACAACAGAATGGGTCTAACTTCGAAATTTGGATTCAAAACAAATGTTAGGAAAATTGATTATTTTCTTAAGGAGTTTGAGGATGTGCTATTTCCTGAGCATTCCAAATTGTTGGAGGAATATCGAGAATATTTCATGGAGTATGAAAACTATAGTCTAATTCAATCAAAATATGGGAAGCACTTGACGGTGTGCTCATGGTCCTCAAATGACGCTATAGATGGAGTTGATACTTGTGCTTGTCACTACTTTGTATCATATGAGAGAAAATTAGATCGCCTAATATTTCAGTACACTAACCTTAGAAAGAGGTTAAACTGTCGGCATATTAATAATAATACACTTTAAATGAAAATGAATATTAGAAAATAAATTGAAAACTAAACAAATGTCTATAGTTGTAAGCATTTTTATAACAAATTATACAATAAAAAAAAAAATAATAAAAAAAAAAAAAACAATTTTCATTATTTAAACACATGAATCTATTTGACAAGTCAGTAGCTAGTCAAATCAAACCAGGCTATTTTATAGCAGAGTGCGCTGTAAGAAGGGAGAGTAAAAACACACACAAGCCAATGACGAATAGCAAAAGGTCATTGAACCCAATCTCATACCCGAAATCATGTACATGCATACTTATGCGAGAGGTCATAGGCTACTCGCCATGTACACAATCTCCTCCTTCAAAAATATAAGCATGTACGCACACACAAGTGAACCCACCCCCATGAATGAAATCTTGTTCGAAGACACACACACAACTGCTCACCGATCTTCTACTTGACGCAAGTCAATGCCAAATAGCAATATGAAAAGCGAGGCTCATAATACGATCATAAATGAATCACACTTATACCACTTATACTTATGCACTTATACTTATACACAAGTGCTATTAAGTGATCCACAAGCCAATGACAAACATCGAAGTCTTATTGAATTGTAAACATTCACATGGATTTTTTGATAACTAAAACAAAGTCTTAAGCGGCTGATGCTGCTGACGCTGTTGTTGGTGCTGTTGTTGACACCGCTGCTGCTGATGCTGTTGCTGACCTCGCTGCTGGTGCTGTTGTTGTTAATCATAAATATTGAATTGTATACATAAACTAATTGGGGCAATAAAATGGGTTGGGGATTCTTCTTAAAAATACTCGAAAACGAGTGCAATATAAAGTAATGACTCTTTGTATCAAATGACAGAAGAGCAAGAAAAAAATTGTTGCTCTTGAAGCATTAGAATTTTCGCCGCTGCGCTGCCGCTCTCAAAACGTGACGTCACTTCCTGTCATAGAATCCCCAGTTCCCTACTACTCTGGTATCAGATGATAACAGCTGATATCAGATGATAACAGCTGATAACAGCTGATGTCAGATGATTTCAGGTGATATCAGCTGATTTCAGGTGATAACAGCTGATATCAGCTGATTTCAGGTGATAACAGCTGATATCAGATAATAACAGCTGTTACAGATGATATCAGCTGTTATCAGCTGATTTCAGATGATAACAGCTGATATCAGCTGATATCAGATGATATCAGCTGATATCAGATGATAACAGCTGATATCATCTGAAATCAGCTGATATCATCTGTAACAGCTGTTATCATCTGATATCAGCTGTTATCACCTGAAATCAGCTGTTATCAGCTGTTATCATCTGATATCAGCTGTTATCATCTGATATCAGCTGTTATCATCTGATATCAGCTGTTATCATCTGATATCAGCTGATATCATCTGATATCAGCTGATATCAGCTGTTATCATCTGAAATCAGCTGATAACAGCTGATATCATCTGTAACAGCTGTTATTATCTGATATCAGCTGTTATCACCTGAAATCAGCTGATATCAGCTGTTATCACCTGAAATCAGCTGATATCACCTGAAATCATCTGACATCAGCTGTTATCAGCTGTTATCATCTGATATCAGCTGTTATCATCTGATACCAGCTGTTATCATCTGATATCAGCTGTTATCACCTGAAATCAGCTGATACCACCTGAAATCAGCTGTTATCATCTGATATCAGCTGTTATCATCTGATATCAGCTGATATCAGATGATAACAGCTGTTACAGATGATATCAGATGATAACAGCTGATGTCAGATGATAACAGCTGATTTCAGCTGTTATCATCTGACATCAGCTGTTATCATCTGAAATCAGCTTATATCACCTGAAATCAGCTGATATCACCTGAAATCAGCTGTTATCATCTGATTTCAGCTGTTATCATCTGATTTCAGCTGTTATCATCTGAAATCACCTGTTATCAGCTGTTATCATCTTATATCAGCTGTTATCATCTGATATCAGCTGTTATCATCTGATATCAGCTGTTATCATCTGATATCAGCTGTTATCATCTGATATCAGCTGTTATCATTTGATATCAGCTGTTATCATCTGAAATCACCTGTTATCAGCTGTTATCATCTTATATCAGCTGTTATCATCTGATATCAGCTGTTATCATCTGATATCAGCTGTTATCATCTGATATCAGCTGTTATCATCTGATATCAGCTGTTATCATCTGATATCAGCTGATATCAGCTGTTATCATCTGAAATCAGCTGTTATCACCTGAAATCAGCTGTTATCATCTGATATCAGCTGTTATCTTCTGATATCAGCTTTTATCATCTGATATCAGCTGATATCATCTGTAACAGCTGTTATCATCTGATATCAGCTGTTATCACCTGAAATTAGCTGATATCACCTGAAATCAGCTGTTATCATCTTATATCAGCTGTTATCATCTGATATCAGCTGTTATCATTTGATATCAGCTGTTATCATCTGAAATCACCTGTTATCAGCTGTTATCATCTTATATCAGCTGTTATCATATGATATCAGCTGTTATCATCTGTAACAGCTGTTATCATCTGATATCAGCTGTTATCACCTGAAATCAGCTGATATCACCTGAAATCAGCTGTTATCATCTGATATCAGCTGTTATCATCTGAAATCAGCTTATATCACCTGAAATCAGCTGATATCACCTGAAATCAGCTGTTATCATCTGATTTCAGCTGTTATCATCTGAAATCAGCTGATATCACCTGAAATCAACTGTTATCATCTGATATCAGCTGTTATCATCTGAAATCAGCTTATATCACCTGAAATCAGCTGATATCACCTGAAATCAGCTGTTATCATCTTATATCAGCTGTTATCATCTGATATCAGCTGTTATCATTTGATATCAGCTGTTATCATCTGTAACAGCTGTTATCATCTGATATCAGCTGTTATCACCTGAAATCAGCTGATATCACCTGAAATCAGCTGTTATCATCTGTAACAGCTGTTATCATCTGATATCAGCTGTTATCACCTGAAATCAGCTGATATCACCTGAAATCAGCTGTTATCATCTGATATCAGCTGTTATCATCTGAAATCAGCTGATATCACCTGAAATCAGCTGTTATCATCTGATATCAGCTGTTATCATCTGATATCAGCTGTTATCATCTGAATGCGAAAAACATCAATATCTCCATTATTACCCAAGATATGACAGTTTTAAAAATTTAAAAAATAAGCGAAAAACATCAATATCTCCATTATTAATGTTGCACGATGGGTGTGTAACTTTTGGCATTTGTTGTCATTTCATAATTAACTGTTAAAACGCGATCGGATATCAGCTGTCAATCAATTAATAAAAGATGTTAATATCTTAATATCAGCTGTTATCATGATATTTAAATGTTATTCAAAATCGTGATCATTAAATCACTGTTAATCATTGAATCAGTTATTGATTTTGAATCAACTGTTATTATCTTTTATTAGCTGTTATATTTATATTCAAAAGCATTGATTCACATCCTGCCACATCAGCTGTTGATATCCGATTCAGCTTTTTTTGTGCATGCATCTAGCAAAATTCAAAATTTTGGTTGATTTCCAGCTCCAAGTACCAGGCGAACAGAAATCAGCTGCTAGTTTCTGATATTAGCTAAAATAAACGTAAAGCATACTTTCACTGCATGCCAAAATCATCTAATACTCACCTGGTATCAAATTATTCATTGCATACTTTTATCCAGTTACCTGCAATAGAAGCTGATTTTAGTATGCTGAATTTTGGCCGTGAAAGTATGCTACGTTTATTTTAGCAATATTCAGCAACTATCAGCTGATTTCTGTGCGCCTGGTATCTTGGAGCTGGAAATTATCAAAAGTTTTGAATTTCAGCTAGATACATGCACGAAAAAAAGCGTCTGACATTCGCAATTGGCAAAATAGATTGCTTCTGATATAAGTCATGTTAATGCCAATCTTGATTACACATAAAATGTTAACATCAAATATGCTAAATAGTTTAATCATCCGATGATTGACCTTATAATATCAATGCTGCTTCTAAATATTATCATATTAATATATCAGCTGTTATCATATGATAACAACTGTTAACAGATGATAACAGCTGATATCAGCTGATAACAGCTGATATCAGATGATAACAGCTGTTATCAGATGATAACAGCTGATATCAGATGATAACAGCTGATATCAGATGATATCAGCTGATATCAGCTGATATCAGCTGATATCAGATGATAACAGCTGATTATCAGCTGATATCAGCTGTTATCAGCTGATATCAGCTGATATCAGCTGATATCAGCTGATATCAGCTGATATCAGCTGATGATCAGCTGATATCAGCTGATATCAGCTGATATCAGCTGATAACAGCTGATATCAGCTGTTATCAGCTGATATCAGCTGTTATCATCTGATATCAGCTGTTATCATCTGATATCAGCTGTTATCATCTGATATCAGCTGTTATCATCTGATATCAGCTGTTATCATCCAATATCAGCTGTTATCACCTGATATCAGCTGTTATCATCTGATATCAGCTGTTATCACCTGATATCAGCTGTTATCATCTGATATCAGCTGTTATCATCTGATATCAGCTGTTATCATCTGATATCAGCTGTTATCATCTGATATCAGCTGTTATCATCTGATATCAGCTGTTATCATCTGATATCAGCTGTTATCATCTGATATCAGCTGTTATCATCTGATATCAGCTGTTATCATCTGATATCAGCTGTTATCATCTGATATCAGCTGTTATCATCTGATATCAGCTGTTATCACCTGATATCAGCTGTTATCATCTGAATCAGCTGTTATCATCTGATATCAGCTGTTATCATCCGATATCAGCTGTTATCATCTGATATCAGCTGTTATCATCTGATATCAGCTGTTATCATCTGATATCAGCTGTTATCAGCTGATATCAGCTGTTATCATCTGAATCAGCTGTTATCATCTGATATCAGCTGTTATCACCTGATATCAGCTGTTATCATCTGTATCAGCTGTTATCATCTGATATCAGCTGTTATCATCTGAATCAGCTGTTATCATCTGATATCAGCTGTTATCATCTGAAATCAGCTGTTATCACCTGATATCAGCTGTTATCATCTGATATCAGCTGTTTTCATCTGATATCAGCTGTTATCACCTGAAATCAGCTGTTATCATCTGATATCAGCTGTTATCATCTGATATCAGCTGTTATCATCTGATATCAGCTGTTATCATCTGATATCAGCTGTTATCATCTGATATCAGCTGTTATCATCTGATATCAGCTGTTATCATCTGATATCAGCTGTTATCACCGATATCAGCTGTTATCTTGAATCAGCTGTTATCATCTGATATCAGCTGTTATCATCTGATATCAGCTGTTATCATCTGATATCAGCTGTTATCACCTGAAATCAGCTGTTATCATCTGATATCAGCTGTTATCATCTGATATCAGCTGTTATCATCTGAATCAGCTGTTATCATCTGATATCAGCTGTTATCATCTGATATCAGCTGTTATCATCTGATATCAGCTGTTATCATCTGATATCAGCTGTTATCATCTGATATCAGCTGTTATCATCTGATATCAGCTGTTATCATCTGAATCAGCTGTTATCATCTGATATCATCAGTCTGACATATTGACAATATTGACAATATTGACCTTTTGCCATATTGACATATTGACATATTGACATATTGACATATTGACATATTGACATACTGACATATTGACAATATTGACAATACTGACAATATTGACATATTGACATATTGACATATTGACATATTAACATATTGACATACTGACATGTTGACAATATTGACAATATTCTGACATATTGACATATTGACATATTGGCATATTGACATACTGACATATTGACATATTGACATATTGACATATTGACATATTGACATATTGACATGTTGACATATTGACAAATGACAATTGACATATTGACATATTAACATATTGACATACTGACAATATCGACAGATATCGACAATATTGACATATTCACATATTGACATATTGACATATTGACATACTGACATATTAACATATATCACATATTAACATATTGACATATTGACATATTGAGATATAGACATTTCGACAATATTGACATATTGACATATTGACATATTGACATATTGACAATATTGACATATTGACACATATTGACATATTGACATATTGACATATTGACATGTTGACATATTGACATATGACATATTGACATATTGACATATTGACAATATTGACATATTGACATAATGGCATATTGACATATTGACATATTGACATATTGACATATTGACATATTGACATATTGACATATTGACATATTGACATATTCGACATAATGACATATTGACATATTGACATATTGACATATTGACATATTGACATATTGACATATTGACATATTGACATATCGGATGATAACAGCTGATATCAGATGATAACAGCTGATGTCAGATGATAACAGCTGATATCAGATGATAACAGCTGATATCAGATGATAACAGCTGATATCAGATGATAACAGCTGATATCAGATGATAACAGCTGATATCAGATGATAACAGCTGATTCAGATGATAACAGCTGATATCAAGATGATAACAGCTGATTCAGATGATAACAGCTGATATCAGATGATAACAGCTGATTCAGATATAACAGCTGATATCAGGTGATAACAGCTGATATCAGATGATAACAGCTGATATCAGGTGATAACAGCTGATATCAGATGATAACAGCTGATATCAGCTGATATCAGCTGATTATCAGCTGATATCAGCTGTTATCATCTGATATCAGCTGATATCAGCTGATATCAGCTGATATCAGCTGATATCAGCTGATATCAGCTGATATCAGCTGATATCAGCTGATATCAGCTGATATCAGCTGATATCAGCTGATATCAGCTGTTATCATCTGATATCAGCTGTTATCATCTGATATCAGCTGTTATCATCTGATATCAGCTGTTATCATCTGATATCAGCTGTTATCATCTGAATCAGCTGTTATCATGTGATATCAGCTGTTATCATCTGAAATCAGCTGTTATCATCTGAATCAGCTGTTATCATCTGAATCAGCTGATATCAGCTGTTATCATCTGATATCAGCTGTTATCATCTGATATCAGCTGTTATCATCTGATATCAGCTGTTATCATCTGATCAGCTGATATCAGCTGTTATCATCTGATATCAGCTGTTATCATCTGATATCAGCTGTTATCATCTGATATCAGCTGTTATCATCTGAATCAGCTGTTATCATCTGATATCAGCTGTTATCATCTGATATCAGCTGTTATCATCTGATATCAGCTGTTATCATCTGATATCAGCTGTTATCATCTGATATCAGCTGTTATCATCTGAATCAGCTGTTATCATCTGAATCAGCTGTTATCATCTGATATCAGCTGTTATCATCTGATATCAGCTGTTATCATCGAATCAGCTGATATCAGCTGTTATCATCTGAATCAGCTGTTATCATCTGATATCAGCTGTTATCTCTGATATCAGCTGTATATCAGCTGTTATCATCTGAATCAGCTGTTATCATCTGAATCAGCTGTTATCATCTGATATCAGCTGTTATCATCTGATATCAGCTGTTATCATCTGATATCAGCTGTTATCATCTGATATCAGCTGTTATCATCTGATATCAGCTGTTATCATCTGATATCAGCTGTTATCATCTGAATCAGCTGTTATCATCTGATATCAGCTGTTATCATCTGATATCAGCTGTTATCATCTGATATCAGCTGTTATCATCTGAATCAGCTGTTATCATCTGATATCAGCTGTTATCATCTGATATCAGCTGTTATCATCCGATATCAGCTGTTATCATCTGAATCAGCTGTTATCATCTGATATCAGCTGTTATCATCTGATATCAGCTGTTATCATCGATATCAGCTGTTATCATCTGATATCAGCTGTTATCATCTGAATCAGCTGTTATCATCTGATATCAGCTGTTATCATCTGAATCAGCTGTTATCATCTGATATCAGCTGTTATCATCTGATATCAGCTGTTATCATCTGATATCAGCTGTTATCATCTGAATCAGCTGTTATCATCTGATATCAGCTGTTATCATCTGAATCAGCTGTTATCATCTGAGATCAGCTGTTATCATCTGATATCAGCTGTTATCATCTGATATCAGCTGTTATCATCTGATATCAGCTGTTATCATCTGATATCAGCTGTTATCATCTGATATCAGCTGTTATCATCTGATATCAGCTGTTATCATCTGATATCAGCTGTTATCATCTGATATCAGCTGTTATCATCTGATATCAGCTGTTATCATCTGATATCAGCTGTTATCATCTGATATCAGCTGTTATCATCTGATATCAGCTGTTATCATCTGATATCAGCTGTTATCATCTGATATCAGCTGTTATCATCTGATATCAGCTGTTATCATCTGATATCAGCTGTTATCATCTGATATCAGCTGTTATCATCTGATATCAGCTGTTATCATCTGATATCAGCTGTTATCATCTGATATCAGCTGTTATCATCTGATATCAGCTGTTATCATCTGATATCAGCTGTTATCATCTGATATCAGCTGTTATCATCTGATATCAGCTGTTATCATCTGATATCAGCTGTTATCATCTGATATCAGCTGTTATCATCTGATATCAGCTGTTATCATCTGATATCAGCTGTTATCATCTGATATCATCTGATATCATCTGATATATTGACATATTGACATCAGTTGATATCATCTGACATATTGACATATTGACATATTGACATATTGACATATTGACATATTGACATATTGACATATTGACAATATTGACAATATTGACAATATTGACATATTGACATATTGACATATTGACATATTGACATATTGACATATTGACATACTGACATATTGACATATTGACATATTGACATATTGACATATTGACATATTGACATATTGACATATTGACATATTGACATATTGACATATTGACATGTTGACATATTGACAATATTGACATATTGACATATTGACATATTGACATATTGACATACTGACATATTGACAATATTGACAATATTGACATATTGACATATTGACATATTGACATATTGACAGATTGACATATTGACATATCGACATATTGACCAATTGACATATAGATATATGGACATATGGACATATTGACATATTGACATATTGACATATTGACATATTGACATATTGACAAATTGACATATTGACATATTGACATATTGACATATTGATATATTGACATATTGACATATTGACATATTGACATATTGACATATTGACAAATTGACATATTGACATATTGACATATTGACATATTGACATATTGACATATTGACATATTGACATATTGACATATTGACATATTGACATATTGACATAATTGACATATTGACATATTGACATATTGACATATTGACATAATTGACATATTGACATATTGACATATTGACATATTGACATATTGACATATTGACATATTGACTATATTGACATATTGACATATTGACATATTGACATATTGACATATTGACATATTGACATATCAGATGATAACAGCTGATATCACATGATAACAGCTGATATCAGATGATAACAGCTGATTCAGATGATAACAGCTGATATCAGATGATAACAGCTGATTCAGATGATAACAGCTGATTCAGATGATAACAGCTGATATCAGATGATAACAGCTGATTCAGATGATAACAGCTGATATCAGATGATAACAGCTGATATCCGATGATAACAGCTGATATCAGATGATAACAGCTGATATCAGATGATAACAGCTGATATCAGATGATAACAGCTGATTGCAGATGATAACAGCTGATATCAGATGATAACAGCTGATATCAGATGATAACAGCTGATTCAGATGATAACAGCTGATATCAGATGATAACAGCTGATATCAGATGATAACAGCTGATATCACGATCAGATAACAGCTGATATCAGATGATAACAGCTGATATCAGATGATAACAGCTGATATCAGATGATAACAGCTGATATCAGATGATAACAGCTGATATCAGATGATAACAGCTGATATCAGATGATAACAGCTGATATCAGATGATAACAGCTGATATCAGCTGATATCAGCTGATATCAGATGATAACAGCTGATATCAGATGATAACAGCTGATATCAGATGATAACAGCTGATATCAGATGATAACAGCTGATATCAGATGATAACAGCTGATATCAGCTGATAACAGCTGTTATCAGATGATAACAGCTGTTATCAGATGATATCAGCTGTTATCATCTGATATCAGCTGTTATCATCTGAATCAGCTGTTATCATCTGATATCAGCTGTTATCATCTGATATCAGCTGTTATCATCTGATATCAGCTGTTATCATCTGATATCAGCTGTTATCATCTGATATCAGCTGTTATCATCTGATATCAGCTGTTATCATCTGATATCAGCTGTTATCATCTGATATCAGCTGTTATCATCTGAATCAGCTGTTATCATCTGATATCAGCTGTTATCATCTGATATCAGCTGTTATCATCTGATATCAGCTGTTATCATCTGATATCAGCTGTTATCATCTGATATCAGCTGTTATCATCTGATATCAGCTGTTATCATCGGATATCAGCTGTTATCATCTGATATCAGCTGTTATCATCTGATATCAGCTGTTATCATCGGATATCAGCTGTTATCATCTGATATCAGCTGTTATCATCGGATATCAGCTGTTATCATCTGAAATCAGCTGTTATCATCTGATATCAGCTGTTATCATCTGATATCAGCTGTTATCATCGGATATCAGCTGTTATCATCTGAAATCAGCTGTTATCATCTGATATCAGCTGTTATCATCTGAATCAGCTGTTATCATCTGATATCAGCTGTTATCATCTGATATCAGCTGTTATCATCTGATATCAGCTGTTATCATCTGAAATCAGCTGTTATCATCTGAAATCAGCTGTTATCATCTGATATCAGCTGTTATCAGCTGTTATCATCTGAATCAGCTGTTATCATCTGAAATCAGCTGTTATCATCTGATATCAGCTGTTATCATCTGATATCAGCTGTTATCATCTGAAATCAGCTGTTATCATCTGATATCAGCTGTTATCATCTGATATCAGCTGTTATCATCTGATATCAGCTGTTATCATCTGAATCAGCTGTTATCATCTGAAATCAGCTGTTATCATCTGATATCAGCTGTTATCATCTGATATCAGCTGTTATCATCTGAAATCAGCTGTTATCATCTGATATCAGCTGTTATCATCTGATATCAGCTGTTATCATCTGATATCAGCTGTTATCATCTGATATCAGCTGTTATCATCTGTTATCATCTGATATCAGCTGTTATCATCTGATATCAGCTGTTATCATCTGATATCAGCTGTTATCATCTGATATCAGCTGTTATCATCTGATATCAGCTGTTATCATCTGATATCAGCTGTTATCATCTGATATCAGCTGTTATCATCTGATATCAGCTGTTATCATCTGAATCAGCTGTTATCATCTGATATCAGCTGTTATCATCTGATATCAGCTGTTATCATCTGATATCAGCTGTTATCATCTGATATCAGCTGTTATCATCTGAATCAGCTGTTATCATCTGATATCAGCTGTTATCATCGGATATCAGCTGTTATCATCTGATATCAGCTGTTATCATCTGATATCAGCTGTTATCATCGGATATCAGCTGTTATCATCTGATATCAGCTGTTATCATCTGATATCACTGATATCAGCTGTTATCATCTGAATCAGCTGTTATCATCTGATATCAGCTGTTATCATCTGATATCAGCTGTTATCATCTGAATCAGCTGTTATCATCTGATATCAGCTGTTATCATCGGATATCAGCTGTTATCATCTGAAATCAGCTGTTATCATCTGATATCAGCTGATATCAGCTGTTATCATCTGATATCAGCTGTTATCATCTGATATCAGCTGTTATCATCTGATATCAGCTGATATCAGCTGTTATCATCTGATATCAGCTGTTATCATCTGATATCAGCTGTTATCATCGGATATCAGCTGTTATCATCTGATATCAGCTGTTATCATCTGAATATCAGCTGTTATCATCTGATATCAGCTGTTATCATCTGATATCAGCTGTTATCATCTGATATCAGCTGTTATCATCTGAATCAGCTGTTATCATCTGATATCAGCTGATATCAGCTGTTATCATCTGAATCAGCTGTTATCATCTGATATCAGCTGTTATCATCTGAATCAGCTGTTATCATCTGAATCAGCTGATATCATCTGATATCAGCTGTTATCATCTGATATCAGCTGTTATCATCTGATATCAGCTGTTATCATCTGAATCAGCTGTTGTCATCTGATATCAGCTGTTATCATCTGATATCAGCTGTTATCATCTGATATCAGCTGTTACCATCTGATATCATCTAATATCAGCTGTTATCATCTAATATCAGCTGTTATCATCTGATATCATCTGATATCAGCTGTTATCATCTAAATCAGCTGTTATCATCTGATATAAGCTGTTATCATCTGATATCAGCTGTTATCATCTGATGTCAGCTGTTATCATCTGAATCAGCTGTTATCATCTGATATCAGCTGTTATCATCTGATATCAGCTGTTATCGATCTGATATCAAGCTGTTATCATCTGATATCAGCTGTTATCATCTGATGTCAGCTGTTATCATCTGAATCAGCTGTTATCATCTGATATCAGCTGTTATCATCTGATATCAGCTGTTATCATCTGATATCAGCTGTTATCATCTGATGTCAGCTGTTATCATCTGAATCAGCTGTTATCATCTGATATCAGCTGTTATCATCTGATATCAGCTGTTATCAGCTGTTATAATCTGAATCAGCTGTTATCATCTGAATCAGCTGTTATCATCTGATATCAGCTGTTATCATCTGATATCAGCTGTTATCATCTGAAATCAGCTGTTATCATCTGAATCAGCTGTTTTCATGTGATATCAGCTGTTACCATCTGATATCAGCTGTTATCATATAATATCAGCTGTTATCATCTGATATCAGCTGTTATCATCTGAATCAGCTGTTGTCATCTGATATCAGCTGTTATCATCTGATGTCAGCTGTTATCATCTGATATCAGCTGTTATCATCTGAATCAGCTGTTATCATCTGAATCAGCTGTTATTATCTGATATCAGCTGTTATCATCTAATATAAGCTGTTATCATCTGATATCAGCTGTTATCATCTGAATCAGCTGTTATCATCTGATATCAGCTGTTATCATCTGATATCAGCTGTTATCATCTGAATCAGCTGTTATCATCTGAATCAGCTGTTATCATCTGATATCAGCTGCTATCATCTGATATCAGCTGTTATCATCTGAATCAGCTGTTATCATCTGAATCAGCTGTTATCATCTGATATCAGCTGTTATCATCTGAATCAGCTGTTATCATCTGAATCAGCTGTTATCATCTGATATCAGCTGTTATCATCTGATATCAGCTGTTATCATCTGAATCAGCTGTTATCATCTGATATCAGCTGTTATCATCTGATATCGAGCTGTTATCATCTGAATCAACTGTTATCATCTGATATCAGCTAATATCAGCTGTTATCATCTGAATCAGCTGTTATCATCTGATATCAGCTGTTATCAACTGATATCAGCTGTTATCATCTGATATCAGCTGTTATAATCTGAATCAGCTGATATCATCTGATATCAGCTGTTATCATCTGATATCAGCTGTTATCATCTGATATCAGCTGTTACCATCTGATATCATCTAATATCAGCTGTTATCATCTAATATCAGCTGTTATCAGCTGTTATCATCTAATATCAGCTGTTATCATCTGATATCATCTGATATCAGCTGTTATCATCTAAATCAGCTGTTATCATCTGATATCAGCTGTTATCTTCTGATATCAGCTGTTATCATCTGAATCAGCTGTTATCATCTGATATCAGCTGTTATCATCTGATATCAGCTGTTATCATCTGAATCAGCTGTTATCATCTGAATCAGCTGTTATCATCTGATATCAGCTGCTATCATCTGATATCAGCTGTTATCATCTGAATCAGCTGTTATCATCTGATATCAGCTGCTATCATCTGATATCAGCTGTTATCATCTGAATCAGCTGTTATCATCTGAATCAGCTGTTATCATTTGATATCAGCTGTTATCATCTAATATCAGCTGTTATCATCTGAATCAGCTGTTATCATCTAATATCAGCTGTTATTATCTGATATCAGCTGTTATCATCTGAATCAGCTGTTATCATCTGATATCAGCTGATATCAGCTGTTATCATCTGAATCAGCTGTTATCATCTGATATCAGCTGTTTTCATCTGATATCAGCTGTTATCATCTGAATCAGCTGATATCATCTGATATCAGCTGTTATCATCTGATATCAGCTGTTATCATCTGATATAAGCTGTTATCATCTGAATCAGCTGTTGTCATCTGATATCAGCTGTTATCATCTGATATCAGCTGTTATCATCTGAATCAGCTGTTATCATCTGAATCAGCTGTTATCATCTGATATCAGCTGATATCATCTGATATCAGCTGTTATCAGCTGTTATCATCTAAATCAGCTGTTATCATCTGATATCAGCTGTTATCATCTGATATCAGCTGTTATCATCTGTAATCAGCTGTTATCATCTGAATCAGCTGTTTTCATGTGATATCAGCTGTTACCATCTGATATCAGCTGTTATCATATAATATCAGCTGTTATAATCTGATATCAGCTGTTATCATCTGAATCAGCTGTTATCATCTGATATCAGCTGTTATCATCTGATATCAGCTGTTATCATCTGAATCAGCTGATATCATCTGATATCAGCTGTTATCATCTGAATCAGCTGTTATCATCTGATATTAGCTGTTATCGTCTGATATCAGCTGTTATCAGCTGTTATCATCTGATATCAGCTGTTATCATCTGAATCAGCTGCTATCATCTGATATCAGCTGTTATCATCTAATATAAGCTGTTATCATCTGATATCAGCTGTTACCATCTGATATCAGCTGTTATCATCTGAATCAGCTGTTATCATCTGATATCAGCTGTTATCATCTGATATCAGCTGTTATCATCTGAATCAGCTGCTATCATCTGATATCAGCTGTTATCATCTGAATCAGCTGTTATCATCTGAATCAGCTGTTATCATCTGATATCAGCTGTTATCATCTGATATCAGCTGTTATCATCTGAATCAGCTGTTATCATCTGAATCAGCTGTTATCATCTGATATCAGCTGTTATCATCTGATATCAGCTGTTATCATCTGATATCAGCTGTTATCATCTGATATCAGCTAATATCAGCTGTTATCATCTGAATCAGCTGTTATCATCTGAATCAGCTGTTATCATCTGATATCAGCTGTTATCAACTGATATCAGCTGTTATCATCTGATATCAGCTGATATCATCTGATATCAGCTGTTATCATCTGATATCAGCTGTTATCATCTGATATCAGCTGTTATCAGCTGTTATCATCTGAATCAGCTGTTATCATCTGATATCAGCTGTTATCATCTGATATCAGCTGTTATCAGCTGTTATCATCTGAATCAGCTGTTATCATCTGATATCAGCTGTTATCATCTGAATTCAGCAGTTATCATCTGATATCAGCTGTTATCATCTAATATCAGCTGTTATCA
The DNA here is from genome assembly GCA_035042365.1 of Drosophila dives. NCBI lineage: Eukaryota > Metazoa > Arthropoda > Insecta > Diptera > Drosophilidae > Drosophila > Drosophila dives. The sequence goes on from JAWNLJ010000400.1 coordinate 71,565, forward strand.
TCTGAATCAGCTGTTATCATCTGATATCAGCTGTTATCATCTGATATCAGCTGTTATCATCTGAATCAGCTGTTATCATCTGATATCAGCTGATATCAGCTGTTATCATCTGATATCAGCTGTTATCATCTGATATCAGCTGTTATCATCTGATATCAGCTGTTATCATCTGATATCAGCTGTTATCATCTGATATCAGCTGTTATCATCTGATATCAGCTGTTATCATCTGATATCAGCTGTTATCATCTGATATCAGCTGTTATCATCTGATATCAGCTGTTATCATCTGATATCAGCTGTTATCATCTGATATCAGCTGTTATCATCTGATATCAGCTGATATCAGCTGTTATCATCTGATATCAGCTGTTATCATCTGATATCATCTGATATCAGCTGTTATCATCTGATATCAGCTGTTATCATCTGATATCAGCTGTTATCATCTGATATCAGCTGTTATCATCTGATATCAGCTGTTATCATCTGATATCAGCTGTTATCATCTGATATCAGCTGTTATCATCTGATATCAGCTGTTATCATCTGATATCAGCTGTTATCATCTGATATCAGCTGTTATCATCTGATATCAGCTGTTATCATCTGATATCAGCTGTTATCATCTGATATCAGCTGTTATCATCTGATATCAGCTGTTATCATCTGATATCAGCTGTTATCATCTGATATCAGCTGTTATCATCTGATATCAGCTGTTATCATCTGATATCAGCTGTTATCATCTGATATCAGCTGTTATCATCTGATATCAGCTGTTATCAGCTGTTATCATCTGATATCAGCTGTTATCATCTGATATCAGCTGTTATCATCTGATATCAGCTGTTATCATCTGATATCAGCTGTTATCATCTGATATCAGCTGTTATCATCTGATATCAGCTGTTATCATCTGATATCAGCTGTTATCATCTGATATCAGCTGTTATCATCTGATATCAGCTGTTATCATCTGATATCAGCTGTTATCATCTGATATCAGCTGTTATCATCTGATATCAGCTGTTATCATCTGATATCAGCTGTTATCATCTGATATCAGCTGTTATCATCTGATATCAGCTGTTATCATCTGATATCAGCTGTTATCATCTGATATCAGCTGTTATCATCTGATATCAGCTGTTATCATCTGATATCAGCTGTTATCATCTGATATCAGCTGTTATCATCTGATATCAGCTGTTATCATCTGATATCAGCTGTTATCATCTGATATCAGCTGTTATCATCTGATATCAGCTGTTATCATCTGATATCAGCTGTTATCATCTGATATCAGCTGTTATCATCTGATATCAGCTGTTATCATCTGATATCAGCTGTTATCATCTGATATCAGCTGTTATCATCTGATATCAGCTGTTATCATCTGATATCAGCTGTTATCATCTGATATCAGCTGTTATCATCTGATATCAGCTGTTATCATCTGATATCAGCTGTTATCATCTGATATCAGCTGTTATCATCTGATATCAGCTGTTATCATCTGATATCAGCTGTTATCATCTGATATCAGCTGATATCAGCTGTTATCATCTGAATCAGCTGTTATCATCTGATATCAGCTGTTATCATCTGATATCAGCTGTTATCATCTGATATCAGCTGTTATCATCTGATATCAGCTGATATCATCTGATATCAGCTGTTATCATCTGATATCAGCTGTTATCATCTGATATCAGCTGTTACCATCTGATATCATCTGATATCAGCTGTTATCATCTGATATCAGCTGTTATCAGCTGATATCATCTGATATCAGCTGATATCAGCTGATATCATCTGATATCAGCTGTTATCATCTGAATCAGCTGTTATCATCTGATATCAGCTGTTATCATCTGATATCAGCTGTTATCATCTGATATCAGCTGTTATCATCTGATATCAGCTGTTATCATCTGATATCAGCTGTTATCATCTGATATCAGCTGTTATCATCTGATATCATCTAATATCAGCTGTTATCATCTGATATCAGCTGTTATCAGCTGTTATCATCTGATATCAGCTGTTATCATCTGATATCAGCTGATATCATCTGATATCAGCTGTTATCATCTGATATCAGCTGTTATCATCTGATATCAGCTGTTATCATCTGATATCAGCTGTTATCATCTGATATCAGCTGTTATCATCTGATATCAGCTGTTATCATCTGATATCATTTGATATCAGCTGTTATCATCTGATATCAGCTGCTATCATCTGAATCAGCTGTTATCATCTGATATCAGCTGTTATCATCTGATATCAGCTGTTATCATCTGATATCAGCTGTTATCATCTGATATCAGCTGTTATCAGCTGTTATCATCTAATATCAGCTGTTATCATCTGATATCATTTGATATCAGCTGATATCATGTGATATCAGCTGTATATCATGCTGATATCAGCTGATATCAGCTGTTATCATCTGATATCAGCTGTTATCATCTGAATCAGCTGTTATCATCTGATATCAGCTGTTATCATCTGAAATCAGCTGTTATCATCTGATATCAGCTGTTATCATCTGAATCAGCTGTTATCATCTGATATCAGCTGTTATCATCTGATAATCAGCTGTTATCATCTGATATCAGCTGTTATCATCTGATATCAGCTGTTATCATCTGATATCATATGATATCAGCTGTTATCATCTGATATCAGCTGTTATCAGCTGATATCATCTGATATCAGCTGTTATCATCTGATATCAGCTGTTATCATCTGATATCATCTGATATCAGCTGTTATCATCTGATATCAGCTGTTATCATCTGATATCAGCTGTTATCATCTGATATCAGCTGTTATCATCTGATATCAGCTGTTATCATCTGATATCAGCTGTTATCATCTGATATCAGCTGTTATCATCTGATATCAGCTGTTATCATCTGATATCAGCTGTTATCATCTGATATCAGCTGTTATCATCTGATATCAGCTGTTATCATCTGATATCAGCTGTTATCATCTGATATCAGCTGTTATCATCTGATATCAGCTGTTATCATCTGATATCAGCTGTTATCATCTGATATCAGCTGTTATCAGCTGATATCAGCTGATATCAGCTGATATCAGCTGATATCAGCTGATATCAGCTGTTATCATCTGATATCAGCTGTTATCATCTGATATCAGCTGTTATCATCTGATATCAGCTGATATCATCTGATATCAGCTGTTATCATCTGATATCAGCTGATATCAGCTGATATCAGCTGATATCAGCTGTTATCATCTGATATCAGCTGTTATCATCTGATATCAGCTGTTATCATCTGATATCAGCTGTTATCATCTGATATCAGCTGTTATCATCTGATATCAGCTGTTATCATCTGATATCAGCTGTTATCATCTGATATCAGCTGTTATCATCTGATATCAGCTGTTATCATCTGATATCAGCTGTTATCATCTGATATCAGCTGTTATCATCTGATATCAGCTGTTATCATCTGATATCAGCTGTTATCATCTGATATCAGCTGTTATCATCTGATATCAGCTGTTATCATCTGATATCAGCTGTTATCATCTGATATCAGCTGTTATCATCTGATATCAGCTGTTATCATCTGATATCAGCTGTTATCATCTGATATCAGCTGTTATCATCTGATATCAGCTGTTATCATCTGATATCAGCTGTTATCATCTGATATCAGCTGTTATCATCTGATATCAGCTGTTATCATCTGATATCAGCTGTTATCATCTGATATCAGCTGTATATCATGCTGTTATCATCTGATATCAGCTGTTATCATCTGATATCAGCTGTTATCATCTGATATCAGCTGTTATCATCTGATATCAGCTGTTATCATCTGATATCAGCTGTTATCATCTGATATCAGCTGTTATCATCTGATATCAGCTGTTATCATCTGATATCAGCTGTTATCATCTGATATCAGCTGTTATCATCTGATATCAGCTGTTATCATCTGATATCAGCTGTTATCATCTGATATCAGCTGTTATCATCTGATATCAGCTGTTATCATCTGATATCAGCTGTTATCATCTGATATCAGCTGATATCATCTGATATCAGCTGATATCAGCTGTTATCATCTGAATCAGCTGTTATCATCTGATATCAGCTGTTATCATCTGATATCAGCTGTTATCATCTGATATCAGCTGTTATCATCTGATATCAGCTGTTATCATCTGATATCAGCTGTTATCATCTGATATCAGCTGTTATCAGCTGTTATCATCTGATATCAGCTGTTATCATCTGATATCAGCTGTTATCATCTGATATCAGCTGTTATCATCTGATATCAGCTGTTATCATCTGATATCAGCTGTTATCATCTGATATCAGCTGTTATCATCTGATATCAGCTGTTATCATCTGATATCAGCTGTTATCATCTGATATCAGCTGTTATCATCTGATATCATCTGATATCAGCTGTTATCATCTGATATCAGCTGTTATCATCTGATATCAGCTGTTATCATCTGATATCAGCTGTTATCATCTGATATCAGCTGTTATCATCTGATATCAGCTGTTATCATCTGATATCAGCTGTTATCATCTGATATCAGCTGTTATCATCTGATATCAGCTGTTATCATCTGATATCAGCTGTTATCATCTGATATCAGCTGTTATCATCTGATATCAGCTGTTATCATCTGATATCATCTGATATCAGCTGTTATCATCTGATATCAGCTGTTATCATCTGATATCAGCTGATATCAGCTGTTATCATCTGAATCAGCTGTTATCATCTGATATCAGCTGTTATCATCTGATATCAGCTGTTATCATCTGATATCAGCTGTTATCATCTGATATCAGCTGTTATCATCTGATATCAGCTGTTATCATCTGATATCAGCTGTTATCATCTGATATCAGCTGTTATCATCTGATATCAGCTGTTATCATCTGATATCAGCTGTTATCATCTGATATCAGCTGTTATCATCTGATATCAGCTGTTATCATCTGATATCAGCTGTTATCATCTGATATCAGCTGTTATCATCTGATATCAGCTGTTATCATCTGATATCAGCTGTTATCATCTGATATCAGCTGTTATCATCTGATATCAGCTGTTATCATCTGATATCAGCTGTTATCAGCTGTTATCATCTGATATCAGCTGTTATCATCTGATATCAGCTGTTATCATCTGATATCAGCTGTTATCATCTGATATCAGCTGTTATCATCTGATATCAGCTGTTATCATCTGATATCAGCTGTTATCATCTGATATCAGCTGTTATCATCTGATATCAGCTGTTATCATCTGATATCAGCTGTTATCATCTGATATCAGCTGTTATCATCTGATATCAGCTGTTATCATCTGATATCAGCTGTTATCATCTGATATCAGCTGTTATCATCTGATATCAGCTGTTATCATCTGATATCAGCTGTTATCATCTGATATCAGCTGTTATCATCTGATATCAGCTGTTATCATCTGATATCAGCTGTTATCATCTGATATCAGCTGTTATCATCTGATATCAGCTGTTATCATCTGATATCAGCTGTTATCATCTGATATCAGCTGTTATCATCTGATATCAGCTGTTATCATCTGATATCAGCTGTTATCATCTGATATCAGCTGTTATCATCTGATATCAGCTGATATCAGCTGTTATCATCTGATATCAGCTGTTATCATCTGATATCAGCTGTTATCATCTGATATCAGCTGTATCATCTGATATCAGCTGTTATCATCTGATATCAGCTGTTATCATCTGATATCAGCTGTTATCATCTGATATCAGCTGTTATCATCTGATATCAGCTGTTATCATCTGATATCACTGATATCAGCTGTTATCATCTGAATCAGCTGTTATCATCTGATATCAGCTGTTATCATCTGATATCAGCTGTTATCATCTGATATCATATAATATCAGCTGTTATCATCTGATATCAGCTGTTATCATCTGATATCATCTAATATCAGCTGTTATCATCTGATATCAGCTGTTATCATCTGATATCATCTGATATCAGCTGTTATCATCTGATATCAGCTGTTATCATCTGATATCAGCTGTTATCATCTGAATCAGCTGTTATCATCTGATATCAGCTGTTATCATCTGATATCAGCTGTTATCATCTGATATCAGCTGTTATCATCTGATATCAGCTGTTATCATCTGATATCAGCTGTTATCATCTGAATCAGCTGTTATCATCTGATATCAGCTGTTATCATCTGATATCAGCTGTTATCATCTGATATCAGCTGTTATCATCTGAATCAGCTGTTATCATCTGATATCAGCTGTTATCATCTGAAATCAGCTGTTATCATCTGATATCAGCTGTTATCATCTGATATCAGCTGTTATCATCTGATATCAGCTGTTATCATCTGATATCAGCTGTTATCATCTGATATCAGCTGTTATCATCTGATATCAGCTGTTATCATCTGATATCAGCTGTTATCATCTGAATCAGCTGTTATCATCTGATATCAGCTGTTATCATCTGATATCAGCTGTTATCATCTGATATCATCTAATATCAGCTGTTATCATCTGATATCAGCTGTTATCATCTGATATCAGCTGTTATCATCTGATATCAGCTGTTATCATCTGATATCAGCTGTTATCATCTGAATCAGCTGTTATCATCTGATATCAGCTGTTATCATCTGATATCAGCTGTTATCATCTGATATCAGCTGTTATCATCTGATATCAGCTGTTATCATCTGATATCAGCTGTTATCATCTGATATCAGCTGTTATCATCTGATATCAGCTGTTATCATCTGATATCAGCTGTTATCATCTGATATCAGCTGTTATCATCTGATATCAGCTGTTATCATCTGATATCAGCTGTTATCATCTGATATCAGCTGTTATCATCTGATATCAGCTGTTATCATCTGATATCAGCTGTTATCATCTGATATCAGCTGTTATCATCTGATATCAGCTGTTATCATCTGATATCAGCTGTTATCATCTGATATCAGCTGTTATCATCTGATATCAGCTGTTATCATCTGATATCAGCTGTTATCATCTGATATCAGCTGTTATCATCTGATATCAGCTGTTATCATCTGATATCAGCTGTTATCATCTGATATCAGCTGTTATCATCTGATATCAGCTGTTATCAGCTGTTATCATCTGATATCAGCTGTTATCATCTGATATCAGCTGTTATCATCTGATATCAGCTGTTATCATCTGATATCAGCTGTTATCATCTGATATCAGCTGTTATCATCTGATATCAGCTGTTATCATCTGATATCAGCTGTTATCATCTGATATCAGCTGTTATCATCTGATATCAGCTGTTATCATCTGATATCAGCTGTTATCATCTGATATCAGCTGTTATCATCTGAATCAGCTGTTATCATCTGATATCAGCTGTTATCATCTGATATCAGCTGTTATCATCTGATATCAGCTGTTATCATCTGATATCAGCTGTTATCATCTGATATCAGCTGTTATCATCTGATATCAGCTGTTATCATCTGATATCAGCTGTTATCAGCTGTTATCATCTGATATCAGCTGTTATCATCTGATATCAGCTGTTATCATCTGATATCAGCTGTTATCATCTGATATCAGCTGTTATCATCTGATATCAGCTGTTATCATCTGATATCAGCTGTTATCATCTGATATCAGCTGTTATCATGTGATATCAGCTGTTATCATCTGATATCAGCTGTTATCATATGATATCAGCTGTTATCATCTGATATCAGCTGTTATCATCTGATATCAGCTGTTATCATCTGATATCAGCTGTTATCATCTGATATCAGCTGTTATCATCTGATATCAGCTGTTATCATCTGATATCAGCTGTTATCATCTGATATCAGCTGTTATCATCTGATATCAGCTGTTATCATCTGATATCAGCTGTTATCATCTGATATCAGCTGTTATCATCTGATATCAGCTGTTATCATCTGATATCAGCTGTTATCATCTGATATCAGCTGTATCAGTGTTATCATCTGATATCAGCTGTTATCATCTGAATCAGCTGTTATCATCTGATATCAGCTGTTATCATCTGATATCAGCTGTTATCATCTGATATCAGCTGTTATCATCTGATATCAGCTGTTATCATCTGATATCAGCTGTTATCATCTGAATCAGCTGTTATCATCTGATATCAGCTGTTATCATCTGATATCAGCTGTTATCATCTGATATCAGCTGTTATCATCTGATATCAGCTGTTATCATCTGATATCAGCTGTTATCATCTGATATCAGCTGTTATCATCTGATATCAGCTGATATCATCTGATATCAGCTGTTATCATCTGATATCAGCTGTTATCATCTGATATCAGCTGTTATCATCTGATATCAGCTGATATCAGCTGTTATCATCTGATATCAGCTGTTATCATCTGATATCAGCTGATATCATCTGATATCAGCTGTTATCATCTGATATCAGCTGTTATCATCTGATATCAGCTGTTATCATCTGATATCAGCTGTTATCATCTGATATCAGCTGTTATCATCTGATATCAGCTGATATCATCTGATATCAGCTGTTATCATCTGATATCAGCTGTTATCATCTGATATCAGCTGTTATCATCTGATATCAGCTGATATCATCTGATATCAGCTGTTATCATCTGATATCAGCTGTTATCATCTGATATCAGCTGATTAATCAGCTGATTCATCTGATATCAGCTGTTATCATCTGATATCAGCTGTTATCATCTGATATCAGCTGTTACCATCTGATATCATCTGATATCAGCTGTTATCATTTGATATCAGCTGTTATCATCTGATATCATCTGATATCAGCTGTTATCATCTAAATCAGCTGTTATCATCTGATATCAGCTGTTATCATCTGATATCAGCTGTTATCATCTGATATCAGCTGTTATCATCTGATATCAGCTGTTATCATCTGATATCAGCTGTTATCATCTGATATCAGCTGTTATCATCTGATATCAGCTGTTATCATATGATATCAGCTGTTATCATCTGATATCAGCTGTTATCATCTGATATCAGCTGTTATCATCTGATATCAGCTGTTATCATCTGATATCAGCTGTTATCATCTGATATCAGCTGTTATCATCTGATATCAGCTGTTATCATCTGATATCAGCTGTTATTATCTGATATCAGCTGTTATCATCTGATATCAGCTGTTATCATCTGATATCAGCTGTTATCATCTGATATCAGCTGTTATCATCTGATATCAGCTGTTATCATCTGTTATCATCTGATATCAGCTGTTATCATCTGATATCAGCTGTTATCATCTGATATCAGCTGATATCATCTGATATCAGCTGTTATCATCTGAATCAGCTGTTATCATCTGATATCAGCTGTTATCATCTGATATCAGCTGTTATCAGCTGATATCAGCTGTTATCATCTGAATCAGCTGTTATCATCTGATATCAGCTGTTATCATCTGATATCAGCTGTTATCATCTGAATCAGCTGCTATCATCTGATATCAGCTGTTATCATCTGATATCAGCTGTTATCATCTGATATCAGCTGTTATCATCTGATATCAGCTGTTATCATCTGATATCAGCTGTTATCATCTGATATCAGCTGTTATCATCTGAATCAGCTGTTATCATCTGATATCAGCTGTTATCATCTGATATCAGCTGTTATCATCTGATATCAGCTGTTATCATCTGATATCAGCTGTTATCAGCTGTTATCATCTGATATCAGCTGTTATCATCTGATATCAGCTGTTATCATCTGATATCAGCTGATATCAGCTGTTATCATCTGAATCAGCTGTTATCATCTGATATCAGCTGTTATCATCTGATATCAGCTGTTATCATCTGATATCAGCTGTTATCAGCTGTTATCATCTGATATCAGCTGTTATCATCTGATATCAGCTGTTATCATCTGATATCAGCTGTTATCATCTGATATCAGCTGTTATCATCTGATATCAGCTGTTATCATCTGATATCAGCTGTTATCATCTGATATCAGCTGTTATCAGCTGTTATCATCTGATATCAGCTGTTATCATCTGATATCAGCTGTTATCATCTGATATCAGCTGTTATCATCTGATATCAGCTGTTATCATCTGATATCAGCTGTTATCATCTGATATCAGCTGTTATCATCTGATATCAGCTGTTATCATCTGATATCAGCTGTTATCATCTGATATCAGCTGTTATCATCTGATATCAGCTGTTATCATCTGATATCAGCTGTTATCATCTGATATCAGCTGTTATCATCTGATATCAGCTGTTATCATCTGATATCAGCTGTTATCATCTGATATCAGCTGTTATCATCTGATATCAGCTGTTATCATCTGATATCAGCTGTTATCATCTGATATCAGCTGATATCAGCTGTTATCATCTGAATCAGCTGTTATCATCTGATATCAGCTGTTATCATCTGATATCAGCTGTTATCATCTGATATCAGCTGTTATCATCTGAATCAGCTGTTATCATCTGATATCAGCTGTTATCATCTGATATCAGCTGTTATCATCTGATATCAGCTGTTACCATCTGATATCATCTGATATCAGCTGTTATCATCTAATATCAGCTGTTATCAGCTGTTATCATCTGATATCAGCTGTTATCATCTGATATCATCTGATATCAGCTGTTATCATCTGAATCAGCTGTTATCATCTGATATCAGCTGTTATCATCTGATATCAGCTGTTATCATCTGATATCAGCTGTTATCATCTGATATCAGCTGTTATCATCTGATATCAGCTGTTATCATCTGATATCAGCTGTTATCATCTGATATCAGCTGTTATCATCTGATATCAGCTGTTATCATCTGATATCAGCTGTTATCATCTGATATCAGCTGTTATCATCTGAATCAGCTGTTATCATCTGATATCAGCTGTTATCATCTGATATCAGCTGTTATCATCTGATATCAGCTGTTATCATCTGATATCAGCTGTTATCATCTGATATCAGCTGTTATCATCTGATATCAGCTGTTATCATCTGATATCAGCTGTTATCATCTGATATCAGCTGTTATCATCTGATATCAGCTGTTATCATCTGATATCAGCTGTTATCATCTGATATCAGCTGTTATCATCTGATATCAGCTGTTATCATCTGATATCAGCTGTTATCATCTGATATCAGCTGTTATCATCTGATATCAGCTGTTATCATCTGATATCAGCTGTTATCATCTGATATCAGCTGTTATCATCTGATATCAGCTGTTATCATCTGATATCAGCTGATATCATCTGATATCAGCTGTTATCATCTGATATCAGCTGTTATCATCTGATATCAGCTGTTATCATCTGATATCAGCTGTTATCATCTGATATCAGCTGTTATCATCTGATATCAGCTGTTATCATCTGATATCAGCTGTTATCATCTGATATCAGCTGTTATCATCTGAATCAGCTGTTATCATCTGATATCAGCTGATATCAGCTGTTATCATCTGAATCAGCTGTTATCATCTGATATCAGCTGTTATCATCTGATATCAGCTGTTATCATCTGATATCAGCTGTTATCATCTGAATCAGCTGATATCATCTGATATCAGCTGTTATCATCTGATATCAGCTGTTATCATCTGATATCAGCTGTTATCATCTGATATCAGCTGTTATCATCTGATATCAGCTGTTATCATCTGATATCAGCTGTTATCATCTGATATCAGCTGTTATCATCTGATATCAGCTGTTATCATCTGATATCATCTAATATCAGCTGTTATCATCTAATATCAGCTGTTACAGCTGTTATCATCTGATATCAGCTGTTATCATCTGATATCAGCTGTTATCATCTGATATCATCTAATATCAGCTGTTATCATCTGATATCAGCTGTTATCATCTGATATCAGCTGATATCATCTGATATCAGCTGTTATCATCTAAATCAGCTGTTATCATCTGATATCAGCTGTTATCATCTGATATCAGCTGTTATCATCTGAATCAGCTGTTATCATCTGATATCAGCTGTTATCATCTGATATCAGCTGTTATCATCTGAATCAGCTGTTATCATGTGATATCAGCTGTTATCATCTGATATCAGTTGTTATCATCTGAATATCAGCTGTTATCATCTGATATCAGCTAATATCAGCTGTATATCAGCTGATATCATCTGATATCAGCTGTTATCATCTGAATCAGCTGTTATCATCTGATATCAGCTGTTATCATCTGATATCAGCTGTTATCATCTGATATCAGCTGTTATCATCTGATATCAGCTGCTATCATCTGATATCAGCTGTTATCATCTGATATCAGCTGTTATCATCTGATATCAGCTGTTATCATCTGATATCAGCTGTTATCATCTGATATCAGCTGTTATCATCTGATATCAGCTGTTATCATCTGATATCAGCTGTTATCATCTGATATCAGCTGTTATCATCTGATATCAGCTGTTATCATCTGATATCAGCTGTTATCATCTGATATCAGCTGTTATCATCTGATATCAGCTGTTATCATCTGATATCAGCTGTTATCATCTGATATCAGCTGTTATCATCTGATATCAGCTGTTATCATCTGATATCAGCTGTTATCATCTGATATCAGCTGTTATCATCTGATATCAGCTGTTATCATCTGATATCAGCTGTTATCATCTGATATCAGCTGTTATCATCTGATATCAGCTGTTATCATCTGATATCAGCTGTTATCATCTGATATCAGCTGTTATCATCTGATATCAGCTGTTATCAGCTGATATCAGCTGATATATCAGCTGTTATCATCTGATATCAGCTGTTATCATCTGATATCAGCTGTTATCATCTGATATCAGCTGTTATCATCTGATATCAGCTGTTATCATCTGATATCAGCTGTTATCATCTGATATCAGCTGTTATCATCTGATATCAGCTGTTATCATCTGATATCAGCTGTTATCATCTGATATCAGCTGTTATCATCTGATATCAGCTGTTATCATCTGATATCAGCTGATATCATCTGATATCAGCTGTTATCAGCTGATATCAGCTGTTATCATCTGATATCAGCTGTTATCATCTGATATCAGCTGTTATCAGTCTGAAATCAGCTGTTATCATCTGATATCAGCTGTTATCATCTGATATCAGCTGTTATCATCTGATATCAGCTGTTATCATCTGATATCAGCTGTTATCATCTGATATCAGCTGTTATCATCTGAATCAGCTGTTATCATCTGATATCAGCTGTTATCATCTGATATCAGCTGTTATCATCTGATATCAGCTGTTATCATCTGATATCAGCTGTTATCATCTGATATCAGCTGATTATCAGCTGTTATCATCTGATATCAGCTGTTATCATCTGAATCAGCTGTTATCATCTGATATCAGCTGTTATCATCTGATATCAGCTGTTATCATCTGATATCAGCTGTTATCATCTGATATCAGCTGTTATCATCTGATATCAGCTGTTATCATCTGATATCAGCTGTTATCATCTGATATCAGCTGTTATCATCTGATATCAGCTGTTATCATCTGATATCAGCTG